>VYXF01000003.1:1954-42152 GCA_013397295.1 Polioptila caerulea
GACTGCTGTGACAGGGGCAGAGTCCTGGTTCACCCAATGCTCGAGCATTGCTTTACCTTATTGTGGCATGAAATTCTGTCATTTTGTTTTGCTAAAATAAATCCTGTTATTTTTTCTTTTAATTGGCTCTCGAAATTTTATTGATTCGGCCTGACCGAGTCACCATCTATAACAGGGGTTATGAGGACAGCCATTTTCAGGTGATTGTATTTATTACTTTTATGGTCTTTATGAAATTTATAGGCTTTATGAGGACAGGATCTCTAAGAATTTTATGGTATTGAGGAGGAGAGCACCAATATGAGGTTTATGGCGTTTAGGAAGAAAGTGTCTTTATGAGTTTTATGGCTTTTATGGTGTTAAAGGCTTTTTTGTATTTTATGAAATTGATAAAGAGAGTATCTTTTTATCTATTTATGACAATAAGGGAGTTTATGAGGAGAGCATCTTTAAGAGGTTTATGGCCTTCATGAGGAAATAGTCTCCACAAGGAAAGTGCTTTTATGATATTTGTGAGGCTTATGAAGAGAGCACCTCTGAGGAAAGTGCCTTTATGAGGTTTATTTGGATTATGAGGTTTGACAGGAGAGTGCCTCTTCACATAAGCCCCATAAACCTCATAAAACGTTCTCCTCATAGAGGCTCTCTCCTCAGAAACCACAAAAACCTCAGAAACTCCATAATCCTCACAAAGGCACTCTCCTCCTAAAGGCATCCACCTCATAAACACCATAAACCTCATAAAGGTTGCTATCCTAATGCAGGTACTCTCCCCATAAGCCACATAAACTTCATAAAGGAGATCTCCTCATAAACATCATGAACGTCATAAAGGCACTCTCTTAATAAACCCTTATTCCTCGTAAAAGCTCTCAACTTATAAACCCCATAAACCTCACAAAGATGCTCAACTCATAAACTCCATAAACATCAGAAAGGCCATAAAACCATAAAGGCAATCTCCTTATAAAGATGGTCTCATCATAAACAACATAAACACAATCTCCTTATAAAGCCCAGAAATCTCATAAAGTTGTCTCCTCATGAAGGTATCTCCTCCTGAAGATGCTCACCTCATAAACCCTATAAAATGACTAAAGACACTCTCTTCATAGAGGTGCTCTCTTCAAAAACCACATAAATTTCATAAAAGTACTCTCCTCATCAAGAGAAAAGCCTCAGAAATGGGCTTTCCTCATAATTCCCATAAACGTTCCAGGATGCTGCCTTCATAAGTTTCGTAAAGGAAATCTCCTTATGAACCCTGTAAATAGCAAAATGGTGATTTCCTCATGAAGGCCTTAAACCTTCTAAAGGCATTCTCCTCATAAACACCAAAAACCTCATAAAGGTGTTCCCCTCCTGAAGGCACTCTCTTTATAAACCACTTTAAAAATTCAAAAAGTCCATAAAGCTCATAGAGACACTGTCCCCTTAAACCTTATAAATCTCTTAAAGGTCCTCTCCTGATGAATCCCTGTCCTGGTTTTGATTGGCCAAATTTTAATATTGACAGAAGATTAAACCAATGAAAAGGATAGGTACGCCTTTGTGAATATACATTTTGAAGAGATCCCAGAAATCTTTCTTTTCTGGTTTCCGTCAAGAAAATAAATAAACTTCAGCTCAATCCCTTCATGCGGCCAGGTCGAGCCAAGTTCCACCCTCCTCCCAGTAGCTGCTGGCCAGGTGGTGGGGGGAAGGAGAGGAGAGGCCAAGGCCCTCAGCCAAGGCTGGCCAGTCCCTGGCTGCTGAGATCTGCCAAGCCAGGATGGGCCACGGCCCACGCAGCCTTGGGGGAGGGACTGGACCAGGCCTGGCGAGTGCCAGGCAGGGAGAGGACAAGATCATCAGCCTCTGGTGTGTCACAGCTGAACCCTGGCTGAACTGAAAAAAATCCTAGCCCTCTCTCTCAATACAGCCAGAATTGAATGCAGCAAGCCTTGAGATCCTGGCACAGCTCCAGCACAGCTAGAATCTATCACGTAACTGCTTTGGCCCAGCTGCTGCCTTTTGTTAACTCTTTCAATATATAAATGAGATTTCCAGGCCTCTATCCTCTATTAAGTAAGAGGGAAGACAGAATAAAAACATGTAAGAACCCAACATGAAAATATCAGTCAAGAAAGAGTAGAATTCCAAATAAAAAGAGTATGGGGAGCTGCCTTATTTTCCAGGCTAAAATTCTCTTGTAAGCTATGGTGATTGACTATAATATATTGAAATATTTCCTTTAAACCATAGAAAAGTATAGGGAGATGGGAAGTACAAATTATAGACCTGAGCAGAAAAATACAGGGTAAAAGTGCGCCAATGTTAAAATGGCTGTGATTCTATGAGAAGTTTAAACAAATAGATGAAGTGATAAAGACTCTTTGCCCCAAAAGAAAAAAAGAAAAAAAGAAAATCTCTGTTCCCCAAGATGAAAATGATCTTAAAGACAGATAAAAAGAACCTTTGCTTTTAAATGGTTTATCCTTAAAAATAAACCCCCCACACACCAATATAGCCCAGAGGCGCAGCTGAGAAAAAACTGTGAACATGAAAAGAGCTTCATAAATGCAGATTTTCCAGGTGGTTGTTGTTCATGCAAATTACAACCACAAGAGAACTGTTTTCTTATAGAAAAATTTTTCCATAGTAATGAGAAATGCTTCTCTCCCTAAGTAAACTGAAAAAAAGACTATTTTAGAAGTAAAAAACTGGGAATTCTGAATGGTTTTTCTGTACATTATTAGTAAGAAAGAAAGAAAGTATGGGGAGGGAGGAAGAGTGTTCTGAAAGGTTCATTCTGATTCTTGTTTTTTTTCTTTTTCTTTTAGTGTTAGTTTTTATTACTTTCAAATTTAACACTAAAAGAAAAAGAAAAAAAACAAGAATCAGAGTGTTCTGAAAGGTTCATTCTGTTTCTTGTTTTTTTTCTTTTTCTTTTAGTGTTAGTTTTTATTACTTTCAAATTTAAGCCTACTTTGCTCTTGATTAAAAAATTTCAAATTAGCAAACCAAAACCATAACACAAATTGGTGTTTCTGCCTGGTTTTGAACTGAAACCACCACAATCCCATAAACATCAGAAAGGCAGCTTCTCAAGAACCTCATAGAAGAGCTTTCTCCTCATAAATGCCAAGGAACTCATAAAGGCTGTCTCCTCCAATAGGCACTCTACTCTTGAGTTTCCTTACCATCCCTACATGTACATTCCGATATTTTCTGGATTGCTGTACTTGTGTACTCCTTGATGCGCTGCCTCTACCTCAAGCACTGGAGCCTACAATTCCCTTGCAACACCTTTAAATAAGCCCACTGTGCATGTAAGCTTATGCAAGAAAATGAGCCACTAAATTGGAATTATAGCAAATACAGGACAAGAAAGAATCATCTCATGTTAACTGATCAATATCAGCTGCCACCATGATCATAATTACGTCTGTTCTCTCCAGTGTGACAGAGATGACCACAAATATACAGCAGCAATTGTAACTAAAGAAAGCCTGAAGTACTAAAGCCTTAACAGAAAATCAAGGAAATATTTTCCCTTTAAATAGCACACCTGTTTCAGTATCCCAAACACATTAGTAATGTAACTGAAGTGGATTTGAGAAAAATAAAATCCCATCCAAAAGAAAAAGGGCTCACACATTAATATACACAATACATACCTAACCCTATCTGGGAGAAATAACTTTCATAGTATAAAACTCCTTACACAGCCTAATATATAATACTTTTAACTATTCCTAAAATGCACAGCCTAGTTGCTGTCATAATCTTAAATGTACAAATTACTTTCCATTTTTTCTCCTATGACTGTGTTTACAGTATTTTTTTTTGCTGTGGAGGATAAATCCCTAGCCAGGAAATGCGGGTATGGAGAAGGAAAAGAAGGAACAATAAATTAAACCACTAGACATATTTACTAATAAAGTGGCAATGCTAAGATTTACAAGATACAAAATACCTGCTATTAGTCTTATTTTAAAAGTATTACGTATCTCATGCAGAAATAGATGGACAACTCCATTTTTCCAACTGCAGTTTCTGAAGACTGATTTTTACTAGTTAACTACTATCTGTTAGTATACTTCAGGTTTTCCCTCCTTTGCATTACACTGATTCAATAGTAATCAAAAATGAAGTCCTTATTCTCTGATCAACGCAAACCCTGTAGCATCAGTGGCAATATCAAGTTTGTGTGCTATTTGTCAACATACTTCTGTTCAGCACACCAAAATCTACGTTATTAATGAATAAAACAATCAACAATCTGAATTGACCACCTACCTACATAATTACTCCCCGACTATTCCACTAGACTACCAACATGCCAACATGCTTGTTGTCAGGTTTCTGGGTTGCAGAAATGGCTCCCGAGATATTAAAAGTCTCTTTTCCAAGCCTCGAGCCCAAAGAGGAAGTTGAGAGTCTTCGGCTCTGGTTTTCCAGGTTGTTTATTATTCCTTTTCTATTACATTCTTTCTCTGACCTGTGGAGGTCTGTCTGGCAGGTCAGTTTCCAGCACACTCCCCGCCCTTGGGGTGGTGTTAGTTTTTTATACTAAAAACTACATGTACTTTATTTACAATAATTTTCCAATACCTATCACCTATGTTAGACAGTCAGTTTCTACTCTAAACCAATCAACAGTGCCACCATCACAGCACGAAAATGGAATAAGGGAAGAAGGAAGAAGCCTAAAAACCATGAGGATCCTCCATCTCCTCCATCCTCCTTACATACCCTGCTAACAAACCCNATAAGGGAAGAAGGAAGAAGCCTAAAAACCATGAGGATCCTCCATCTTGTCTTCACTTACATACCCTGCTAACAAACCCAAAATCTACTTTTTCACCCTGTGACAAATTAGCTATTATTCTATTCAAACTCTTGTGACTTGTAATTCTTCACATAAAATTGGTAATTTTTTCCATGGGCTAAAATCCAAGCCACAGATGTCTTTGACTCCGTGCCAAGATCTCTGAGCTTCCAGGGCAGTCAGAGGAATGCCCCAGGTTCTGACACCTTGTGGCCGTGCTCATTTTGCAAAAACATCTGCCTCCTAGCAGGTTCCCTGAGATCATGGGTTGGTCACAGAGCAGCCACCCTCTGCTACTTCTTCTGTTCACAAAAAAGTTACTCTGCATTCACAACCTTGATTTCCTTCCTTGAGTTGGTGTTTTGCCAATCGACTGGGGTAAGAGAATGGATTTGAACACCAATAGAAAGTATGGTCTTGGTTTAGCACTAATATTGAGGCAAAGCAAAAGTACAAGGATATATTTGATAAAACAATAGGCTTATTACACTTGGCTTTAGCAACAAGCAAACATAAGCAATGTGATGCATCTATTCATTATTATACAAGAGAGAATAGTGATTGAGAAAGATACATCACCAATTGCCTAAATACTTTACCATTGTCCAGAGTCTGCAATCACTGGGGAGCCCCGTTTTGCAGCAAAGACCTGGAGAACCCTTCCTGGAAATTGGGAAAAACCCACCCAGTATGACCACACATAGATGAGGTCTCCGATTCACCCAAAAAAGGGATCCAGCCTTTATAGGCCCAAATCAACAGAAAACATCTGGTTTTGATGGCACATTTCCCAACCAGCCAGGGCCAAGGCTTGGTCAGAGCCCAGGCCACAGCGAGAGGATTTTTGCCTAAAATATTCTACTGACAAGCCTCTAGGGACATCAGCTGGGAGGGTTTCTCCTATTAACAAGCCTTTAGGGATAATGTTTGGAAGAATCTCTTAATATATCTTAAACAAGGTTATACAAACATCTCTACAACAGTCAGTTTGGTATTAAAAATAACTAATATAAATGTTGTGATCATCTATTTTTAACTAAAGAACCATGATGGTATTAATAGCATCATGCTCAAGATTCATCTTGTAAGTCAACTTTCAGGCTTTAGCATATTCAGTTGGAAATTCAAAATTCCTCAGACCTTTTCCTTACATTCTTTCCTATCAATTCAACATAAGTGAAGTTATGACAAAATCATTCTGTAATGCAGTCAAAATAGGGATTATGACAAAGACTGCCATGTATATATAAATAGCATAACATGTTGTCAACAGTAAAATTACTAATACATGACATCTGAACATAAATAACATAGTGAATGTGGAAATGGCAGCCTACTCAGTCCCCATCATTTGTTCCCTTCCAGCAGCTGCCACCAGGAGCCCCTGCACAGTAGAGGATGGTCAGTGGCTTCTGTGAATCCCTCCGATTCTCCAGGGAGCCATAACATGCAGGCAGCACACTGGAAGGAATCAGGTTCAGTTCCCTACATTGTTCTGGCAGTACACTCTTGCTCCTCCTTTTGCTGCTGTTAGAACTGGTGGTTTTCAGCCCAGATCCTTGTTCCAGCTTCTAAAAATGCAAGATAAAACACAAGCCTTTGAAAGCAAACTTGAAGAAGCTGTTTCAGAGAATCTCATATCTTAGATCTCATTAAAAAAACAAGTAAGTAATAACATGTTTCACTTCAGTGAGTTAAACCCTACCCCAGTTACCTTCTTCTGAGATTCTTTTGTTACTTAATGACAACAAAAGGATCTGAGATAAAAGCAATTACTTTTCCTCCCTTTTCTGGCGCAGGATCAGCATAGTAGCAACACATTTCCCTGTGACTAGATTTTCCTTCTCACTGGATATTTAAAGGGAAAGATGAATAAATAACAGTGCTTAAAATAAAAACATTAAATACTCATAGCAGAAAATCCATAAATCTAGGCATAATCCATGTTATCCATGATGATATTTGTTTTAACATGGACCTAAAAAAAGTATAAAGTACCCCCTTACCACGTGTATCCTTAGTGCTAGAAAACAGCTTCTAGAAACACATGGCTTCGCCATGGAATTAGATTTGCTATCTCACTGCACCAGCTTGCAAATCTATTCAAGCTTTAGACATAGGTTACTCCGAATAAATGAGATACAGATTTTTTAAATACAGAGAAAGCTTGGAAAGCAAGTTGTCATCTCTGACCCAAGACCTCTTTCCTTGGTTGAACTGACCAAGAACTGATGCTGCCCCAACATGCAGCAGTAGCTAAACTGCAGGGTTTGAACACTTCTTATCAATTTTTCATTTATATTTTGCGAGTTTCTGTTTATATTTAAGAAGCTCTTTGGACTGTGACTTCAACTAACTTTTAAAACATTTAGGTCTAGTAAATGTGTTGAAGCATAGCAACTTCAAAAGGTGATAATAGAACCTTAGGTGAAGAAGTGAACTATTTGTCCTATCACAACTTCCTTCAGTGGTTATCTAAAGAGCGTTAGCCCTGAGTAAGAGCAACCGAGTCATGAGTAATCCTCCCTCCAGACTTCAGACTTCTTTTAGCGTAAGACAAGGTACATTAGGAGCCCAAGCAAACATTTTAAAAGCTACAAGGATGATTTCAAGTACAACCAAGACCTGACATAAACCCTCAGTATTTCAGAAAGTCTCTGGATTGATCACAGATAGTTGATTTGGAGTTTTTTTATTGTATTAACTAGCTTAAGTTCCCTGCAGTACCAATTAGCAGTATAATTCTTCTTTGTCTAGACCCACCATAAATGCCTAACTTACTTGAAATAGGGCTTACTTAGTTTCTAAATAAATATTGCAAAAGCAAAGGGACAAAACCATAATTATACAATACACTAGAATGTGGAAAAATATTAAATCTTATTTAAATATAATTCCTTGGCATTAGTAACATTTCTATAATGAATAACAATGCAGTTGACTGCACTAAGTCCTACATCAGAAATTAAATTTCTATTTATGTATAAGAAAAATTAGGTTTCAAAAAAAGACTGGAGGTGGATTTTAAAATAATTTTCTTTACCCTGTACCGAATATTATGCAGTTCCTGTAGATTCCTATTCAGAAAGATGCATTCATTTGTGTGGAATAATTCACTGAGGTACATCACTTTACGCAAGACTGCAAACATAGTATAAAATGAATGCAGCTTGTGTTTTGCCATCATAGCAGTCAGGACACTTAAGCCATTTCACATTTAAGTGGGCACTGGGACAAATAAGACTTCAGTTTCCAAAAATAAAGTGTGGTATAAACTGGCTAAATAATAAGTTTGTATGGTATGCAGCATTTTTTCTCCTAGCAATAAAACCTATTCCATGTGTAGTTTTCTTGGCATTTGATGAGAGAAGAAATGCTATCCCAAAAGGGCTACTCTGTTATACTAAGAAAATACTTTTAGATCTGAAACAGATCAGCAGAAGCAAAAAGAGTATTTACAAAATCCTTTTCCAGTCTCTGAGTCAGACTTACCTTGCATATTTTTTTCATTTAGGTTGTCAGAATAACATTCTGTTTTAAGAGTTGCAGACATCTATAGCTCTGCTGGGCTACACAGAATCTTTACTTTCATTCCTTCATAACATACATAGGCTGATATATCAGATAGATCTGTCACAAGAAATAATAACATGTTTTACATGCTTTGCTATTCACTGATATATTTATGTCTCACATGGAAACNACTCTTCTCACACTTAGGCCAGGAAAAGAGAAAAAATTCCAGGACTCAGCTTAAATGTACATAGATGTGGGTGGAGACTCCAGGTGAGGCTGGTCAAAACCATTAAAGCTAATTCATCCACTCTGAGATTCTGAAGAGTTTTATCCCAAGACAGATGTCAGAAGTATCAAAAGATTTAGAGATCAGGGTCAACAACAAAGACCAACCCATTTATTAGCTTACATCTCACCATCCCTTTCAGCTGGATGCACACCTCTAACAGAAGCAGGTGTCAATCTCTATCTAATTTTTATAACTCATGAAAATCAGTGACAATTGAAAAGGCCATATGTTGAGGATTTAAAAATTTCTTTGCTTGCCCAATCACCTTCATGCATGACAGGCTGATTACACATTTCTCAAGAGAATACTTGCTGTAGTCTCTTGGTAGCAGAATTTTTTTCATTGTGCAACAACATGAACATTTCCTTCAAGCACCAATGAAGTCCCTGTAATCCAAAAGCTTGATCAAACTGCTTTTAACTCCTCAAGAGGAACATGTTCATCATGCTTGTCTATATAAATATTAACACATGTATTTTCCATTTTATTTTCAAACTTTTTCCTCTCTCCCCTCTCTTTGTATGCATCCAAACTTTTGAGCTTGAGTCAGCTTCCACCTTTCCTTGCTCTCCCATAGCAACATGTTTTGGTGAGGACCCACTTCATCCAAAACATCAAGGCTGAATGCTTTACAATCATCATTTTTTTCTTGGCAGCAAGAATAGCAATCTATCAAAGACAGTACCAGTCCATCTAATGAAAATGCATTTTTTCTTCAAATTCAGTTAGTATTGGAGTTCAGTCTTACACCACTTTATTTTTCTTTTGATACTTTCTTTAAATACAATATGTAAAATTACACTATTGGTGTTTGCCCTGAACTTTTGTTGTATCATAAAGCAAGTAAAAGAAGTGTATTTTCTGGTGCCCTCTTAGTTTTTAGGATTTGTATTTGCAGTGTCATTCAAAAAGATCAGGAAAATCTAGTTATTACCCATTAGAAGGAAAGTATGGGAAAAATATTCTTAATGAGAAAACTATATTAATGAGAAATCATCTGATATTCTGAAAAAACCCCGACCAACTATGAATGTTTGAGGCCCTTGACACTTGAGGCTTTTCCCTTTCATCTCTAATATCTCATTTCAGCCTCCCTGATGAGTATATTGAAATGCTTCTTATTTCAAAAAACAAAACTTTCTCACAGTTTTGTGACAGCTTTTCCTTGGTCTAGGAGACACTTTGTATAAAAACGTGAAGATGAGCTGTCCTTTACATGCTGTTACTATATTTGGAAAACATGGTTGCATTTTAAACATCATTATTTAGTAACTGGAATCTTCATTTTATTTTGGAAAAGAAGGCATATGGATAGAATGAGAGGCAGCAGAAAAGAAAGGAGTCATTGATAACTGTTGTGGACCAGACTTATTTTCCATTGAGCTCAAATATAACATTCATTTTCCATTCATTTTCTGGAAGGCTGTGTATGGAAGATATTTATGTATTGGTCATTCCTCCAGTATTTTGTAACTTCTCAATGATAACTGTAAGCCATATTAAAATTAACTATCTTCCAATTTGTCCTATCATGTAACTGCTTGATAGTTTTATTGATTGCATTATACACAGTTTGTATTGCCTTGTGAAACAGTTTACAGGGACTATACAATAAGCCCTAGAATAGGCCATGAAATTATTTTTTCCAAGTCAAGCTTCACTGCCTACTAGGAAATGCATTTGTAATGTACATTACATATACGCAGAAGATAGGAGCACAATTTCTATAATCTTTGATAGATTTCAAGACAAGATTAAGAACTTTTTCCAATTCAAAAGCAAGACAATGACCAGTTCATATTCATTACTTTATTTGACATTACCGTGGTCTTTAGGTTCCATTATACAAAAACTATATTTCCTGCTGTTAGTTCTTATTTATCATATTTAAATTTGCCACTTCTACTTTTGCTTTAAAAATAAGTAGAGGTGTCAGCCTTTCCAGATCCAGATGATCCTCTTCCCCATTCTTGGGGAAAAACCACAAAGTTACTCCTTTTTTCAGGACTGAGAGACATTTAAGTTCTAGTTAAGAATCAAAAGAAAATTTCTTTATCTTCTCCCAATACAAATTTCTCTCTATTTACACAAAGATGAATAAGAAGTGCGATTAATTATTCAAGTGTCTCCTCTAAACTGAGCTGAATAGTTTTCAAATGCAGCTTGCATGCCTTTTCCCTGTTATTTGATGTTTCAAACTTACCATCTTCTGACATTTGTCAAATGCAGTTTGCACTTGGATCAGCCTGATTTTTTTCAGGCTAACATGGCCTAAATAGGAGCCACCAGTTCTAACTCTGGCTGTTTATTGGCATCCCTCAGAATTGAGAGTTAATATTTGGTGATCCAGGCTCTCTTTGGGTTCCACAATGCAGATGCATAATATAAGAAATCTAAAGAGGAAGACATTGTTTTGGCTCCATGAAATGCAAGGTAGGATAAAAAAAATGGTAGAATAATATAAAACAGAATGAAGATGAGTAATCTTCATCACATCATTGGTAATGAGAGCATATGTATGGTTAAAACAAGCATTTCATATTGCCACATGTTCTATGTAAGACTGGTGAATTCCATTTCTGTTGACCCTTACAGGGATCAACAGATCACAAGAAGCAATTACTATCTAGGCTGGCTTTAAAAATGTGAAATACATGCTCCTACCTGCAAAGAACAGGAACTGATATTCAGTGTGTCTCAGTTTTGAGACAAATTTAAGAGAGGACGCACTGCAATGAGTAATCTCCTCTAAACGGTTTCAACAATCCACCTCCAACAATAGAAAATTAATACTAACAGAGGAAAGTAAAAAAACCCAAAAAAACCAAACAAAACAAAAACCAAAACAAACAAACAAAAAACAATTCAACAGTTTATTAACAGAATACCCACAAGGCAAGGAAAAAAGTAAATTTCTGCTAAACACTGAACCATCAGAACTTGACACCCCACAGAGTGCCACGGAACGCCTAGCTAGTGAGGCTTCGAAAATGTCCACCAAAGAGCCCAAAGCTCCCCCACTACAGCCCCACACACACCCAGTCTCGGGCCTTAAAGATACAGCAACCATTTTTGGGCATAAAGCAGAGCATCATGGAATAGACTGTCATCATAAATCACTCCAAGACACAGGGCTAGCAGTAATGCAGCTAAAGGTGGTGCTGCAAAGGAGGTGACTAAGGAAAATGGCTTGAGGAGGGAAACAGTGAGAATCGAATTAAATTTGAGTGCAATAATTGTTCTGCTCAGTGGTTGTACTGTGCCTTTTTCTCCAACAACCTGCTTCTTATTCTTCAGATGCTCTTGCCTCCTCTTCTTAAAACTGTCTTTCAAGGAGTGTTCTTTCCTGTCATCTATTCTGGACAATGGTAACCAGTTTTCTTGTTTCTGTCTAAAATCAATTTCTCTGGCCATCACTATACTGCTGTACTGCTAGAAATGCACCTTTCTTCATGCCGTTATACATCCCGACTGTAAAGAGCAAAACACTTCCAACAGCACAGCAATGCTAACATATATATTAGCCTGCATTTTTAAGACTATTTGTTTATCTGTGCTGTTGGCCAGATAATGTTCTATCAACGTGCTGCAATATTGAAATGTCAGTGTACAGCGCATTGAGATTCCCTAAATAAATGCAAGCAGAGCAAAGTGATTTGTAGGCAAATCATACATGGCCTAATCATATTCATAAATTCAAAGCACATGTACTCAATTAGTTATATTTGATTCACCAACAGTTACAAAGTTTGCCTAATGATCTCAAAAGCAGAAACAATGGATCACAGATTTCATTTTTTCTAAAATTACACTGATGTAAACATAGTACCTCATATGTGAAAAAAATTATGAAAAATTGATATCAAGGAAAGGGCATCTAAAACTCTGTCCTCGTTCTTTCATTCTAAAATTTATTCTCCAAACCAGCAGTTACATAAGATAAACATTTTTCTTCTATGCAGATAACATTTCAGTAGGAATTAGTATACTTCTTCCCAGATTAAATAGAGAAAGCTACTCCTTATTCAAGTTCCTTCAACATTAAAAAACCTGCCCTGTAAATATACTTTAGCATTCAATGAAAGAATACAATCATTTCCATAAAAAGAAAAATCATTAGATATGGAATTTGCTATAGATTGTTCCTATAAGTCTGGGTTTGGACTTTTTACCATCCAGTTCTCAGAAGTACACAACAGAGTTGTCTCTGGACTTCTAAAAATAAAAAGACACCACTCACCCCTTTTGTATTCCTTATGCTACCATTCAAGATGGGAAGGGTGAATATGTGCAAAAGAAACTCTTGATTTAAGACAAATTTAAATAGAGAGCCAGATTTAGAAATCGAACACTCAACCACAGGTCTTACCTAGTCTATATCCCCAAGGAATGAACAAATATATCTCATTTTGGGTTTTTTTTTCAAGCCAGATGTTAATCAGTACCAATGCTTTGCACAGACTGTTCTCCAACTTCAGCACTAGAAACATAATATCTATCCCCAGTTATCAGGATTTCACAAGAGAGATGGGACCAGTGATGTGTTAAAGCATAATTTATTGCTTTTTTCTTGTACAATCAGTCTCAGGAAGGAGTAAGGTCATCTTCACAAGTTTCACCTCATAAGTCAAAAAGTTACAAGACCTCTAGGTACAAAGCCTTTTAAATATTTATTAGCCAAGAAAGTACTGCCACAAAGATTATTTATGACTTTAACCCACTAGTTAATTACTTTGTTTTACACATTTTTGCTGCAATGTGGACTTTCTTAACCAATCATATAACAACACACAAACTAACAGTATTACTTTTTATCTTTATAACTACTTCTATATCTTAAACTTTAAACTCTAAACTTTCCACTACCTAGCTTGACGTGTTTCTGCTTAAACTACCTATCTACATTTTTGCTTCTAGTCTCTAAGTGTGGTAGCCTTTTCCAAGGTTTCAAATTAAATCCTGTATTCATCTCCAAGTCTGGGCCTGTAGACATCTGGTTTTGAGGTTTTTCTGTACCTTGATTTCTGACCTCTCCCCATTTTTTTTGAACCATGAATACCCCCATGATGGCTTTGTCAATCATCTGTCGTATACAGTGGAGCAGGCAAGGCACTATTATTAGTATAATAATGATGACAATCAATATTTATGTATACCTATCTTTAAAAGTCCTTTCCACCTCGGTGCAAAGATCAATTTATTGAATAGATCACCTAATCGTGTTCCATTGTCAACTTTGATCTTAGCTATACTTTTCCTCAATTGCTGTAGCGCTTATGAATGGATACTGAATGATCAGATAGATTCTTATAACACATTCCATTAAAATCTGCACACCCATGCCCACGCACGAACAAAAGTCTCTTGCAGCTCTGTTTTGCAAAGTTGCGTGTCTTACATCTTTGACATCTGCTAACAAACCACTCAGTGTGAGAGAAGTAGCATTGGTCTGCTTATTTAACCAGCAACCTATTTGATCTCATTGCTTTAGGGCTACTGCTGAGACAAGTGGGGTAAAGATGCTGTAAATCTTTTTCCAAAGCCCCAAGCTTCAAAATTATTTTTACAGTCTGGTTTATACTGATGGGCAAACCTTTTCCCTCTGTGTCTATGGTCTTCAATCATTTTTGCACTAGTTGTTAATAAAGTAAGCCTTCCAGTGCTACATGGACTACCTTTCATGTACGATGGAGTACTGGGACAAGCTCTATCTCCATAAATGAAAAACATCCCATCCCCCACGGTGACTGTAAAGGGGTTCAACTAGGTGATGAAAACATAGGTGAGGTATAGTTACACCAAGAATCTTGATTCTTGTACACAGGGTGATAGGGAGAAACATCTGTAATTGAGTTTTGTTCAAACCCAAATATGCCGAATTCTATTCAAAAATTCCTTTTTACAGAACAAAGAATTTCCAATTTGGGGGGTTCAGTGGATGTTTTAGGAAGGTATTTGGTCCAGGTATCCCATCCATCAGCAGGATTTTTGACAAACTGCGAAATACATGGAGGAATGATTTTTGGTATTGGCCATACATCTACTGTCAAAACAATTAAACAAGTTGAAAATGGCTTTTCTGGGTTCAAGTGGGCTAAGCATACAGTATCCAAACCTGATGCATTAGCTAAAATCACCCAAACATTGGTTTTTGGTTTATTAACAGGCAAAATTGTGCTGCTGAAAGCAAACAAAATAAAAGTACGTAAGTATGACATCTGATTTAAATCCATACTTTTCTTTGACTTTCTTTTTGATTTAAGGTACCTTTTAAACTCTTCATTTCCAAGCAAATCTTTTAGCACATTCTTTTTTTTGTAAGTTTTCCACGGGACCGTTATCTCAGAGCTTGCCCCGGTTAATCCCGGCCCCAATACAAGCGTTGGTATGGCTCCTCTGCTGCTTGGCAGATTCAGCCGACCCGGTGGGTCTCAGTGCAGCACTCTGGGACAGATTTATCATGATGACAGAGACAAAGAAAGGAGTGTCTCTGGCTGAGGTGGCAAGAGATGATTTATTGAAGGCACCCCATGGCACCTTTGCCTCGTTCCCCCTGACAGAGCAGGGAACAAAGCTGTACATCACCTTTTAAGGAGGGGTGGGGAATAGAGGACCGATCCAGGTGTCCACCAACCAGGGCATCTCAGGAGATATCTTNGGGGGTGGGGAATAGAGGACGGATCCAGGGCATCTCAGGAGATATCTTGACTGCTGAATTACAGTTTTCACAACCAATCTCCCCGGGATGGAGGCGGATTCCCTGTATCAGGGCTTATCACCTTGGGCCCCTCAGAGAATATTCTCAAACTTGGGATCGGTTCCAGAGGACAGTCCTGCCCTTGGAGGGGAGGGGGAGATGAGGGGGTACAACCAAGTACAAAGCTTGCGAGGGTACATGGAACAGACCATTAATACAATGTTGATTACAAAGCACACCACTAGAGTTCTCTCTCTGGTTCCGGTGGACCAGCATCCAGCATATCTGTCCCTTCTCTCAGGATAGAGTTTGTTTACAAAAATACCGGTCCATTCCCCTATCCCCTCTTCCTTGCGATAATAAAAGCGGCCAAAGGTGGTCCTGCGTGGGAGGGCACGGGTCTCAATGGCCACAAAATGGCATTAGTGGCAATACGCATGCTCCGTGCAGGGTGGCACCATCTTGTACAGAAGTGTACACTCTGGATAGGGAGCAGCTATGTTGTTGCACAGATGTGGATGCACTGAGTAGTGTCCTGATATTTTGTTGTACAGACACACATGCCCTCTGAAGGGAGCCATCATTTTGTTGTACAGACGATTATGGCGTGCTTGCGAGGTGTTGCGGTGGAGAACCACCCAGTCCTCTGCCATGTTCTCACTCCCCACGGAAGGGATCATGGAGGCTATTTGGGATTTCGGGGGAGTAGCTTCCTGGAGCAATGGGGTCACCCAAGGGCTCGGTGCTTGGCATGGATATGGAGGGGACTGGTCACGCAGCTGCTCGCAGCATTTTCCTGAGACCTGACTGAACAAGATAATTTGTTTATAACATCATTAATTATGCAACATGCCAAAAGCAAGTTAGCTGCCGTGGAATTTCTGAGCATAGCCATGTCATATAGTTGAACATTGACCAAGTCCTATAAAGATGAAGTAATTGCAGACTCAGGGTCAGCCTGAGGAAACTTTTTCTGTACCCAGCATAACAGATCTCTTATTTTGTGCTCAGGTACACTCAGTCACGCTGGTTGCAGTTTAAACACAATATTAAAGACATAAAAAGAATATACTTTTTTTGTTTACACTGAGTTTATATATTGGAAGTCTGATTTAAAGGTCTGTAAAGAAACAGTCTTCACTTGTCTCTTCTGAAGAACAGCTTCAGTTTGCTCAAAATTCTTAAAGGTTATGTTCAGAAGGCCTCTTTTCGCTCCTGCTCTTTCGTAGTCTGAACAGGCCCACATAATAGCTGGATCAAGTATCCCATCTGAGATTCAGCAAAGGAGAAGGATTACTTCCATCTTATTATTTATACTGTTTTTATCTATTCTTCAGATATCTTCCCTTCTTAAGGCAGCTTACGGAACTGATGGCTAGCATCCCAGTTATGGTTCTCTGTAACCCATAACTCTCAGGGTTTTTGAACAAACAATTTTTCTATATAGTAACTCATCAATCTTATGAGCTCAGTCTTTCCTAATAGGAACACTGTGCATTTGTTTGTTTGAAAAACACCTTTTTTTTCAGACATCCTTTAATAAAATGTATTTTCATTCTCTTCTCTCATCGGTATATGTAATAAATGTCAACCTCCTCAGTTGTGAACAACAACTGACCCAAGTCAGTATTTCTCCCTGTTTCATGGTAAACTATTGATCTTGCCTTCTGTACATGATTTTCCTGCTGCTTTTAATATAATATTTTCAGAAATGTTCTGCTTCCTTAAGTTGCTTTTAACCACACCAAAGCTCAAGATGTGGAACTCTCCAACTTTTCCTTCGCAGCCATGTAGTCATACAGAACACAGTGTTTCACAGGATTTGCTCTTGAACATTTGGGTTAAGTCTTATTTGCCTTCATCATTGCCTTCATAGAGACACTTTCATAAAGAAATAAAGATATTTACTTTAGCTTAGTTAAGTCTAAGAGTTTCAAGTTCCTTTTATTTTTCTTTTTCAAAGATAAGCTATCTATTTATCCTTTTCTGTGCTTTTTCTGTTTCACCAGATTTACACAATTTTTGAAAGGTCACAAGTAATGAGACTGCAATTCAAACAGGTCTTTCCATTTCATAGCATGTCATTCATCTAATCCTAGATGTAAAAGTTTTATAATTCCTACATGTCTCTCTCCTGAAAGGGGAGGATCGTCTTTTAAAGTCCTCGTTTAGGTGAAAAATGAACTGGACTCTTGGCGTATTCGTTCTCCAGGTTGTTTACTCTTTCCTTATCAGCAATTTCTGAGCACCAGGCTTAACACTAGCTTAGCACGAAGGAGAAAGCACACCAAAGAGCCCCGAACACACAGATTCAAGGCTCTCTTAAAGATAGTTTACCCAATTATCACCAAAACGTACATTATTTCTACTTTTCTACCAATTACTAACTACATTTCTATTCACGTAACACTACACTGGGGCAAATCCCAACCAATCACCCTGTGCCACCAACGCTGCAGAATATGGAGTAAGAGAAGGAGAAGGAAGAAGCCTAAAAGCCACGAGGATCCTCCATCTTGTCTTCACTTACATACCATTCTAAGAAACCCAAAATCCACATTTCTCACCCTGTAATAAACTACATACTATAACACCACCCAATCCACGACAACTCTGTCTCATCCCAAAGCCTCGGAAGCCCTCTCCATGGACAAATGTTAAAAGCAGTGTTTTTCAGGATGTTTTGATCCTCAAAAACATGAAGAGGAATATTCTCTGCATTCTGGACTCCAGCACCTAGGGATTTCAAAACATGCAGCAACAGGACAAAAGGAATGGCTTTAAACTGAAATAAGGCAAGTTTAGATTAGATATGAGTAAGAAATTCCTCCCTGTGTGGGTGGTGAGGGTCTTGTGCTGGTTGCCCATAGAAGCTGTAGCTGCCCCATCCCTGGAAGTGTTCAAGGCCAGATCGGATGGGGCTCTAAGCAATCTGGTCTAGTGGAAGGTGTCCCTGCCCATGGGATGTTCTTCAAGGTCCTTTCCAATCCAAGGCATTTTATGATTCTATAAAACTACAAACTTGACAGCAACTTGTAATCTAACACAAAAGTCTAGATAGGAATTACTTTACCATTTTTTAAACATATCACTGCATTTCCCATCATTAAAAAAAAGCTATTTTTATGTCTAAAATGTAATGATGGAAAGAAACTCTTCATCCAATAAATTATTTCTTCTTTAACCTATGGGCGCAAGAACTGGAAAGACATGAGTAATACATACTCAGAGGTATTTCAGAAACATATCATCTCAAAGTAGAACACTTCAAATAATCAGAAGTTCATAAAGAGATCCAATATCTTCCCATTGTTGACAAGACAATATTATTCAGGACATGGATTGGGAATGAAGTTGGGCAAACAGGATAATGAAAGAATCAAAGAAGATTGACTGCAAGACTAGACTTGGAACAAAAGGTACAAAACACAACAATGCAAAAAAAAAAAAAAAAACACCTTAAAATGGGCACCTAAAGAAGTCCTTCTGCCTCACTAAAAAAAGCTTCAGAGCCTGCTGTCTCCTAGATATGTGAGGCATTACTTCAAAACATGCTCTGGTCTTCCCTACAAACAGATGTGCTTATGCAAATCCCAATGACAACCTGTGAAGGAGCCATAAGGGCATACCCTGAGAGTCATGGTAGTGCCAACATGCCTTCAGATCAGTCTAATCCTCATCAAGACATTTCAATCTGCTTTATCCTGCAGACATAAGAGGTAAAAGTCCTAATGGCAGCAGTAGAGATGAGATTTTATCATATATATTAACAATGAAAAACAGCATTGGGACTCTAAGCTATTGAACAACATTGTCATGCATTCCAGCACCTTAAAAGTGAAGTTATCAAAATTCATTAAGGAATTATTCAATTTTTTATATTGTTAATAAAACTACCTTCTACCCAGGAACATTGTGAATTATCTTTCACTCAAAATATTTCTTCTCTTTCAAGCAAGATAGGATATTTTAATAGTGTGTATATAAGATCAGTGAGTAAAGGTACAGGTTAAGATTTAAATGAATTATTTTAGCATTACTTTCATTCTGTGCAGCCCAACAATTTAGCAGACTAGATCATATGTAAAATTCTAAATGTTTTAAGTTATTTTTATTGGAAAGCAGGATGTGAATTTGGAAACTGAGTTACCCTTTAGCCTTTTCAAATTATATAGGTATGGTAGAAACTCTCTTTTCTTCATGGAGATCCATGACTCCATCCACAATTCCAGGGCAGCCATTTGCTCAGCATATATATGCAAATTCACTGGGGTCATAATTTATCCCCAAAATGAGAGCATACCAGTTTGGTAAGTACTTTAGCATCTTTGTCTTCTGCTATGCATGGAGTCTTTTCACTGTAATCACACTATGTAGTACAGATAAATGCAGATAATCCTCCTAACTGGTACCAAAAATGTTTCAGATAAAAAGCAGATGCTTTAGCAGTAAGTAAGTTAAGTTTCTAACATTTCCTGTACTGTACCTCTACAGCATCACATTGTCTTTTGCTAACATTCATGTTTGTACAAAGATAATTCAGGAGCTCTGACCTTGTCCTAGAAGTGCTACTTAAATATGTATTTCCCCAGTATCTTGTAACTACTGAATTTATGCATTTCTATCTTATAAATTCATAAATTCATGAGGTCAAAAGTCTTTTAATAAATGCCATATATTTAATAAAAAATTATATGTAATTTTTTTTCCAGTCACATTTCCTTATTTGACCAGCCACTGGTTTTGTAATTTTTGCCATGCTTTATTATTGTTCCCTATCATTCCTCTAGGGTTTTTTTTTCTTAAAAAGACATCACATTTTATCACATGTAATAGTATCAAGAGTTTTCACAGTATGATTTACACTTGAATTTGGCACAGTAGACAATTCCTAAGGTAACCTATAATTCCTATCCATTAGGCTGATGTATTGCAACTGCTGTGAACAGTGGGCATGTCATCTTTAGTATAATGGCGTCTGGTACTGCACAGAAGATCAAACAAAATAAACCAATAAATTACTCTGCATCTAAAAATCAGGTATTTTCACTCTTTCCCTCATCCCCATTCTCAGCATAGTCTGTTGTTTGTGTAGCATTTTGTGGGTTTTTTAAGTGTTCCTTTTTACAGCTGGTAGAATCTTCTATTAAAGAGTTCTGGCCACGTTCATACAGCTCATGTGTAACGTATATATAAGTAATCACTATTCAGTGGTTGTCAGTTAGGAGGGTTTTTTTGAGAAAACACTAGAATTTGACATCTTTTATAAAATCCACTTATAGGGATTGTTCAGCCTGGAAAAGAGAAGGCTCCAGGGTGACCTAACTGTGACCTGAAGGGAGACAACAAGATGGAGAGAGACTATTTAATGAGGATGTGGAGTGACAGGACAAGGGGAAATGGCTTCAAACTGAAACACAGCAGGGTTATATAACATATTAGAAAGAATTTCCTGGGAGGATGATGGGGCCCTGGCAGAGGTTGTCCAGTGAAGATGTGGATGCCCCAGCCCTGGAAATGTTCAAGGCCGCGTTGGATGGGGCTCTGAGCAACCTGGTCTAGTGGAAGGTGTCCCTGCCCATGGCAGGAGGTGGAATTGGATGATCTTTAAGGTGCCTTCCAACCAAAACAGTTCTATGATTCTTAATTTCTACTTTAAAAATCTTCTATCACAAAATCTGCAGCATTTCCTTTTGGCAGAAGATGGACCATTCATTAATTCATTTGGATTAATTTTCACTTCTTTCTGCTGAAAGAGTCAATATCAACATTTTCTACCTTGTTAGAAAGGGCCTTTGCCAGACTATCAGACTTTATGTCTCCAAACTGTCTTGTTGATATTTATTTTAAATGGTGTATTACATATTCTGAGAGATAGACTGAGGAAAAAGAAGGGTGCTTTCCTAATCTGTTAGGTAAGGTATCTTCACACTACACAATGACTACTAACATCAAGATCAGAGGAACTCCTGATGAAGTAGGCAGTAAAAAATCCAAGTTCTGAGTATCAACTGCTGTAACTCTGTGAATAGCCATTCATTTCTGTGCCACAATGATAATTTATGCCAGCATCTGTGAATACAATGTCAAATCTGGAGGCATTCTGTAAAGTGTTTCAAAGAGCCCCTACAGAGCTCCCTAAAAAAGCCCTTCTGCTTGGTTGTCTTATCTCGCTTCAAGATCTCGTACTCTGAAATGTGAACAATGATAATAGCCTGACAGCAGGACATTCTTATTCTTATCCTTCTATAGTAAATCTTTCACTGAGAAATTATTTTCAAACTTATTCATTGAGGGGAGAAGGGATTGTGAGAGAAGACTCCCTTTAGCTTTACTAAAAGACATTAAAGGAGAAGACTGGCTATAAAATAGGAGAATGGTTATAAAATATTTAGAAAACAATGGCAACAATAAAAATATTGATTTGAGCATATTAATTCAAGCCCTAGGACTTTGGCATTTACAATTTGAGCCACAAGAAAGCTTCCCAGGGAATCCAGAAGCACTAATATCCTTTATGTTCATATAGATTAGCTCTAATCACTTTTTCTAACATTTTCAAAAATCCTGCAGATTTTCTACTGTAAAATTATTTTATTGAATTCTATTCTAATATCACCAGTTTTGACTTGAATGTAACTTCTTTTATCCTTCTCAAAAATTGTTGAAGGTGTTGCAAGACAAACTTAATTTCTTGCATATGTATTTTAAAGAAAATAATTCAGATTACTTTAGAATGAAACTGTAGAAGAAGCAGTTAATTTCTATGTGATTATATTACAAATCTTTAATAAATTAGTTTTTTAGGAGAGACTCTTCTGAGACATATTTAATCAGATTTTAATCTAACCCCATGTATTACATTCTTAATTACATTGTATCATTTAGTTAATTTGGTTTGTACTTCAATTATTAAAATTCATTATTTATACTTATGAAATGAAAATGCTGAAACACACTTGCTAAAGCCAGTTTTAGAAATAGATTAAGTCATTTTCTACTATCTGTCAGTTTGAAGTCACTCCCCCTTGTCCTGTCACTCCTGGCCCTTGTAAGTAGTTTCTCTTCTTTCTTCTGGGCTCCCTTCAGGTACTGAAAGGCCAAGTAAGGTCACCTCAAAGTCTTCTCATTTCTAGGCTGAACAATCCCAATTCTTCAGTCTTTCCTCACAGGAAAGAAGGTCTAATCCTTTTTCAATAACATCCTCACAAAGGCAGGATAATCTTGAGCTGTAAGCCACACAAACTGCTAGCAAATGTGCTAATGGGACAAGTCAGTGTGAACTCTGATTACTGCCAGGAGGACACAGGATTCCCCAGAGCAGGGACACACGTACTAGTGTGCCTCTAGTCTTCACTGCAGACTAGGGAATTGTTCTGTGAAATTAATGGGAAAAGCATGTAGAATCATAGGAAAATTAGCTTGGTAGAGGCCTATTGGTGTCATCTAATAAAACCTCCTCTTTAAAATAGAGTTAACTACTGCTAGATCAGATTGCCAAGAGCTTTGTCCAAAGAGGCTGTTCCTGGGAACCCACCAGGGCAACCATTTCCAGTGATGCACTATTAACATCATGATATATTAATTATTTAGATCTGATTCCGATTTTCCCTATTGTAACCCATGACTCTTGGCTCTCATCCTTTCAGTGCACACCTCTAAGAAAAGCCAGACTCCATCTGCTCCACTAAGTAGTTGCAAACTGCTATAACTCAGATTCCCTTGCAGCACCCTCTTCTCAGCATTTTCTGATGTGATGTACACCTAAGGAACCTCACATCCACAGTGGTCCTCCTCTGTGGTCTAACACATTCATTAATACCTTTCTTGTACGTCAAGGATGCAAAACTCAGAGGATTTTACCTGCTTCCTAACAGAAGATTGTTTGGCAGAGATTTAATAGGAATTGTTTAACTTATGATCACTTACCATAATTATGTTCAGAACACTGGGGATGACCCACCAATAGATACACAAACCTAAACTGCTTGCATTCTCTGATGTGTTTCTGTAATAATGTTCTCCCATAATTGTTCATGTTATATATAAAATATTCACTTTGCTCCTATGAAAGCAATACACTTCTTCCTAGGAGCAAGGAAGAACAGAACTATGACAGAAGGACCCTGGTTCTGCTATCTCAATTTAGGGATCAAACAGGAGCACCCAAAACAAAAGCATACCTATCTGAGTTCTGAGTATAAAGTAGAAAAGAATAGTCATCTCTAAAGGGATCCATTCATCAACATCTGGCTAATATCCTAGAAATTCTTATCTTTGTCACAGAAGGGAAATACAATGAGTATGTCTGAAGTTAGACATCTATTCAGAAGACCCGGGTTTTCTGCGAAAAGCACAGACTTAAAAGAAAAATATATATATATAGTAAAATAATTGTTAGTAAATACACCTTTAGATCCATGCAAAACAAACAGCACAGGTTACTACCCAGAAGAAAAATAATCTGTTGCCTGTATTCTGCATCATTAGAACATTACAAATATATGGGCATGTTTGGAAATAAAAGTCTCTCTAAGCAGGTACAATGCTGCAAAATGGCTTCTTGAGACACAAAGATTGAATGCACACAAATGGGTCAGACTCCATATTGGAGGGGAATGAGGACACAAAGAGGTACATCCAGGTCTAGAACTGGAGCACAGGAAACTGCTACTATATTAAAAAACTCTTTTCTCAAGAAGGTTCTCTTATCACCTGCATCCTAAGCATGACTGAATCATGAAGTAACCATTATGGATTTGATAAGAAAGGGGATAAAATGGGAGGGAATACACTGGTATGAAGTGATCCCAAAATATAAGGCTGAACTATACTATGTTAATCACATTGCAAATAATATAGAATGACATGTGTTGCATTAAGACATGTATTAATAAATGTCAGCCTATGCCAATGCACAAGTGACAACATGACTATAGTCAATGGTATGATTCTTTTATGATACTGAATCTCACTGCCTTTTGGACAGAAACCAGAATTTCGGTAGAGCATGTAATATCATAGAGGCCTCTGCTTTGTTTGCTGATCGTTGTCAGATCACTGACTTGAAACTGAAGGCCCTGGCTATCCCAGCACGAAAATATTCTTCTGTCCACACCCAATTCAGCCTGACTTTTCATTTACAGCCTCTTACAATAAATCTAGTGAATATACATCCTTACAGTTACTCCAGAGCTTGAGGAATATCTTGACCTGAGAAATTATTTAACAAAGGCAAGGCAATTCTATAAAATAAACAGTTTTTTGTAAAGCACATTTTTCTTCCTTGTACTAACAGTAATGGTCTACAACATATTTGCATGGATTTAGAGGTCACAGATGAGTACCATTACATATACAAACTAGCAACTTTTGCCCTTTTACGTTAATAGAGCATTAACACTAAAAAAAGTTCTCTTTACTAAAGTATGCAGTGGAATATATGTCTCATATATCATCATATAAGTACTATTCTTTATAACTGAAAGCAAAACAAAAAAACAAAAAAATTTCTAGCTCTCTTTCCCTTTATTACATAGAGGGGAGATTTATTCTGACCATGGTAGCAGGTGATTTATTATTTTTTTTTGCTGCAGTAAGAGAGCTGAAAAGTTGTTTTGAAATGGAAAGTGTGACATTTACTGAGTGATAATCTCCTACCACCATTTACAGGAAGCAGGTGGTAGCTGTTTGCCATTGGAGACGGATGGAAGTCCTGCAGTGGAGGGTGTTGGTTTGGTTTTTTTCTGTTAGATAAATTAGCTTAAATAATTCAAGCATTTTCCCCCTTGCCTGATAAGTGCTTTGCGCAAATTTAAGTATTTAAAGACTGGTTTACAATTGAGCAAAATGTTGCACAGCTCATGTTTTTCCTCTTTCAGCCTCCATGTATCCCTTGTAGCTTTTATAAAGGATATAATAACTATTTAATATCCCCAAAGGAGATGCTGCATGAGGGCAAGTAGCGCCATGAAAAATTCCACTCATGTTAATGTGGAAAAAAGATTTTCTTCCAACCAAGCACACTTCCATAGAACTCTACCCCAAGTGCCACAGCCTGTGCATGGCAGCTGGGAGGATGGACCAGTGATAAAACCACACTCCTAGTCTTCACTGTCTCAATCTTGTGCTTAGCATTTCCATGGATGAAGAATTTTAACCTCTCTGTTTAAACAATTTTCAAAACACAAATCCAGTATCTCCAAGGCTGCCACACAGCTTCTAGCAGACTGACTTCATAAGATCACCTCTAATGTCTCCAATATTTATAATTATGTCTTATGCTAAAAAAAGTTTTATAAATCAGAGAACAACTTGTTTGGGATTTTTTTTTTGTTGTTGTTGTTTTTGTTGTGTTTGATTTTTTTCTTGGTTACTGGTGGGATTCTTTTCCTTGCAGAAGGATATGGATGGAAGAGGGACAGAATGAGAAAGAAGAAATCACCTTCTCACACAGTTCTACCATGAAAAGAAAAAAAAGAAAATAAAAAAGGGAGACAAAGGAAGAAGAGAAGGAAAAGAAAAAAAAAAAAGAAAAAAGAAAAAAGAAAAAGGAAAATAAGGAAAAGGAAAAAGCTTTTGATTTTAAATTTAGTTATTTTAGCTGATCCATAATAACTCAAAAGGGGCATGGACTACAAACTTCATCATATATTAGTAGGCTAGATGTCAACAAAATACCGAAACAGTAGTACTTATTATATTGAACTTGAAAACATGAAACTTGTTCAAGTATTATGTGGTTTTCCAGGAATGCCATAATATTTTTAGGTACTTAATGGCAATTACAAATATAGTGAATACTCAGTAGATTCTGTAAATGTCTTCAGGTAATTGACAGATATAAACATTATCCAATTCTTGTCAGGCATTCAGTGGACATTATTAATATGGGCAATTGCTTGACAACTATAATTGCCATAAGTATCGATCTTGTCAGCACTATAGTCATGAATTAAATCACTGCCAAGGAACATGTAGGTGAATTCCGTCAATAACCATCACATGGGGAACAGCTGTGGATCCCATTGAAGTCAGTGCTAAAATTCCTTCTATCTTCCTCTTGAGGAATCCTATTGGAGCAGGATTTTACCTCATGACCTTAAAAAGATCAGGTTAAAAGCTCTACTAATTTTAATGAAGTTCTACTTCATTTTTATGAAGCTTCTAAAAGCTACAAGCCACAGATTAATCTAACGTAGTAAATTTAATTACTTTGAAATATGGAATACCATCATTAGACATTAGAATAGGTACCTTGAACACCATAAAGACAAACTTAAATCCTATTTTGCAAAGACGTTTGACCTTTCAGTGGGTGCTGATACCTATTTCATTTAAGCCATTTGAAAAATCTCAATCTGTGGAATTTAACTAGGAGTATAATTCAAATACTCAAGCAGGTCCTTCACAGCCATCTATAGATTAGATTTTCCTGGACTCGCCTATCTGAGGTTTAAATTGTTTGTAGGACTACCATTCCTGAAGGGCAAATGAAAAAACATACGCATTTTCATCTAAAGAAATACAATAACTAAATATTTATTCACCTCTCTTATTATGCTAGCACTGAAGGGTTCTGTTACCTAAGCAGTCATCTAATCTTAAAAATCAACACATTATCAGTTAGGGCCTAATACCAAATTTCCGTAGGAATTAGGATTTGTCTGCAAAGTTGTCTGATTAATTGTTCCACCTCTTCACATGAACTTGTTAAAACTTCTGGTCTAGATCATCCAAAATATTCAGCCTCTTTATGGAAATCTAACTAATTGATGCAGTTAGCATTTTCATTTCAACAGAGAAAATGGCATATTTCAGCTCTGTTTTTCCTTCCCTCTTTGTGGGTTTTTTTCTCAAGATTTATTGTTGGATTTTACAGGTTTCTATAGGCTGTCAAGGAGAAGGGTTTTGGCACATTTTTAAAGAAAGAATATGCATTTCTTGCTTTACTGTGACAGATAAAAGATACAGGCTGTCTTCCAGATGCAGTTTGTCAAGAAAGATATTTATGCCTATAAAATAATTCTTCCCCTTTAGTACACAATAGTTTTATACCAATCCCAGGCATCTCAGATCCTTCAAATACTCAATCTGGATTTATTTATTCCCTAAACTTGCAAAATAAAATTATTGCTAGACATGCTCTTAAAAAAAAATCTCCTTCTACTTTTCTTCACTTTGGTTTAATGTAACATAAATTAAGATACTTCATTTTGAGTGTAGAGTGACAGAGAATATAATGATGAGGCATTTCTGAACAGATATATTCTTGGTGGCTTTGGGCCTATAGGAATGAATACCAAGATTAAATTAAAAAAAGATTAAAAAGTAATGCTCGCTTACTACATTTTGCCAGCATGGTTCTTCCAAGGGTCTTTCAAGGGCCCATTTTTACTAGTGCTATCATCTCTAAGGGAAAAACAAAAATATTTTACTTTTATGTCTGCCTGTTTGTGGTTTTGGTTGAGGTTTTTTGGTATTTTCCATCACCCCCCTATGGAGAAAAAAATAGTATGCAGCCATTTGGGCAAGACTGATTAAAGCAATCAATATCTCTTACAAAGCACTTAGTGACTCCGTTGTGTAATTTGGGCATGGTCAAGTCCGATGTTGTGAATGAAAATGAGCTGAACTGAGCAGGGCGTGTGTCTGGGACACAGGCTCCCCAAGCATNGCTGAGCTGAGCAGGGTGTGTGTCTGGGACACAGGCTCCCCAAGCATTCTTTCTGAGCCCCAGGGCCTTTGTTGCTTAAAGGAGCAGTGCAAGAGCAAGGAACAGTTACCTCCTTTGGGGTAGCTGTTGCATTCTCTTCTGGCTGCAAAGCGGGTGTTTTAAGGATGTGGTTTGAGTATAATGGTTGAATGTAGGCTATGGCTGGCAAAGCTTGATGCCTAAGCTGCACATCGCATCTGGATGTCTGTGTAAGGTACCTGCTTCCTTGTCTGCCTCCTCATCCTAATACTTAAGTTTTTCTTGCTCTCACAGCACATATTACACTGGAGTTCTTTTACACTGTTTTCCTTGAGGCAATATATTTCCCTCCCTAATCATCACAGAATCATAGAAAGCTTTGGGTTGGAAAGGCCTTTAAAAATCATCCAGTTCCACCCCCTGCCATGGGCAGAGACACCTTCCACCCGACCAGGCTGCTCTAAGCCCTGTCCAACTTGACCTTGGATACTTCCAGGGATGGGACTACCACAATTTCTCTGGGCAAGCTGTGCCAGGGTCTCACCATCATCACAGGGAAAAATTTCTTCCTAATATCTAATGTAATCCTGCTCTCTCTCAGTTTGAAGCCATTCCCCTATGTACTGTCACTCCAGGCCCTTATAAAAAGCCTCTCTCCGTGACAAGTCTCTATTCACGTCAGATCGTTATAGCTAATTCTAATACTGACAAGTGGATCAAACCAGACATTCTTGCAGACAGTTTAACATATAAAGTCAAAATTGTGTTTCAAGGGGTATTTTTTTTTACTTACTGCCCCATTTCTAGTCTCATCTGTGCTCTAACACGGACTCTGATAATGTAATTTGATTTGGCCATAGTTTGATGACTAAGACTTTTGTGTGTGAGTACAGAACACATGAGAAAAGAAAAGCAAGTATGCAAACTATTCATGTGAAATACAGGATGAAAATTAGATTAAGGTTTCTAGCAATTAGTAGTATAGGTGTAACAAAAAAATTATTCTTGGTAAGCTACACCGTTGCAGGGGAAAAATCTAGTAACAGAGTTAAAGAAGAAGATACAGTTATGAATCATGATGTGATTCTTTGTCATAAAACAAGACTGGACTCACTAGTTCAAAAATCTAGTTTTACAGTCCCACCAGTTGTGGCCATAGAAGAAAAAAGGAAAACTAAATTTGTTGTTTTGTATCTCTATGGATTTATTTTGCATTCAAATCTTTGACAATTCTTCATCTTCAGAAATGCTCTCTATCACGTGTGGGTGTTGTGGAAAAATTCTCAGTATATTTCTGGTGTTATGCATTTATAACATAGGAAAGCAGGAAAGGCCACTGCACAGGGTGTATTTTCAAATATAGGAAAAGGCAGTCATCTAATAATTTCAGCATTTTATTCTACAATACTTTAATATTTTTAAAGGAACATACAGAACCTATATAAAACATTTTTTATAAGGCTCAAAAAGTATTAAAAATTACTTACTCTGCTAAAATATACAATTTCAATTAGATCACAAAAGCAATTAAATGTAGATCTGGAATCCACAAAAATATTCTCTAAATATTTTCAATACATGTTACTGATAATATATATTATGGAATTATACTATAAATGTATTATATTGTGTGTTATCATAAAATACTATGATACATTTAAAGTTATTTCTTATGAAAAACTATGTAGGGCAATATAGTAACAACAGAACACTCCTTTTAGTAACCATTGCTGAGACAGTGCCTTCTGGTATTTGTCAGTGCAGGTACAGTTTTACAATCAACTCTGCATCTATACTCACCTCTCTTCCTTTAAAATTTGATCCATACTGGATATTGTAGAGTTATGGTCTCTCAGAGTTTCCCTGCTTGCCATTATAAGCATTATTATTGTTCCTTCTTGTTAACAATATCAGATAAAAACAGGGAAAAAAAATCAAGAATGAAGATTGATCTGAGAACGGTAAGTAGATGTCAGCTTGCAGAGATGTGCAGTTCATATTCACCAAGGTCCTTAGGAAATAATTTTTAAACAGATAATTACTTGGCATGGTTATTTTAATGAGAACAAGGTAATAGTCTCAGGCCTCTTAGTCTTTCTACTGCATCTTAGCCCAAAAACACATTCTAATTAGTGTATATAGCAACCTAGAAAAATTTTCTTGTGAAATAAATGGAGAGCAAGCTGAACGCAAATAATTAAGGTTTGCACTAAATTGTATAAATCTTTCAAGGATATCACATACCACTGACATCATGAAGCACTGGTACCACACTTCAAGACTTTTTCTTGGGACTGATTTAAAAAAAAAGAACAAACAGCAAAATGCAAAAACTTATTTTCATGAAAATTCAAGGGCTACACTTCTGCTTCAAGTAACTTCCAGAAAATAATCAGGACATAAGCTAGATTCTACTATCAATAGACAGATTAGAAATAACCACCTCAGGGACCTTCTTTACCATCTGAAAAAAAGATATAAAAAACAAAAAACCAAAATACAACAGAGGAGCAAATAACTTTCTCATCTAGCTTCCTCCACTAGCAAAAGTGATCTGAGATTGTTTCTGCTCCTCCATGTGGGTGGAGATTATTTTATTTTTTTTCCTAATGTACTTCATCAGTGGACCTTAAGATTCTAGTCTCTATTGCGGGATTTGGTCCCAGGCAGTGTCACACCAAGGTACATAAGCACTCTTCACCTATCTACAAAATGGTGATGGAACATGTACAATGACTCAGTTTTCAGGATCTACAAAGAAGTGTTTTCCTGAGCAAGGTGTGAAAACTTGAGATTTTTCACTGTGGAAACTGCCAGACTGTGGGCATTGACAGCAGAAATTGTTCCAACAGATTTAGAAATTCATCTTCAGATCTTCTGCCTTATTCCTTTCCCTTTCTTAAAACACAGCATTGAGTAGTTACAGAAATTTTATATGAAGATCTGGCTCCTATGAAAGTCTCATGAATTAACAATGTAGGACATGGGCAGTAACTGTCAGAAATGTACAGCCACCATGCTTATAAATTAATACAGTATTTTCTGCACAGCATATGCATAAATAATTACACAGGAATCAAGATTCCACACTATGTCTAGACTTCCAAAGTTATATTAAATAGCTTTTCACAGCTCCAGAACAGTGTACTATACTTCACAGCACCACAGTGTGTCATTCTGTGAGAATTCTAGATCCTTGCTTAAACAAAAATAATGTAAGTGCAATAAAACATATCCACTTGTACAAGCCTGTAATTTTTAGTGAATAATGTAATCATAATTCTATCACCCTGACTTGAACTAATATACCATTAGATTTATTTCTTTTTAGAATCCACAATGTCATCTACAGAATCAGGCCTGCCACTTCTTCCTGCATCCTAGAAAACCTCCACACTCAATTAAAGCACCTGGCAGTCTAGAATCTCTTTAATCTCTTCCATTTTCTTTATCTGGCATGTTCATTACAGTATTACACAGATACATCCTTTCCTTTTTCTATTTCATTATTGAATGCTCCCCTGCACTTTATACCCAGCACACACTATAAATCAACTGGGGTAAATGTGCATAAAGACTGGGTTCTTCCTAGCTTTCTTCTCTCCCCTAAGCACTCAGCAGCTTATGCCTTAATGAAGCATAGAAGAACATCTGTGGTGGCCTTCACTTGTATTTACTTTGCCAAATTTTTATTACAACAATGACTAAATGAAAAATATTGCTTATTCTAATAAAGCTCTTTGTAACTTTGGAAATTTGCAGCTAATTCTCTTTAATGTCATTACAGCATTAATAATCTGTGCTTAAAGAGCAACAAAACTTTGGATTTTTTTTTTTCTTTAGAAAAGAATCTTCATAAACCCCTGATTTTCTTGTGACTCAGCTTTAATGTGCCATTAATAGAGACACAAGGAGGGAAACTGCATGACACCATGGATTTGTATAAATTTATGATGAATCCTCTTTAAAGTATCTTGTTTCACAGATTATTTATAAAACTAATAAAAATTGAGTTGTGAAAAAAAATCATACCAGGAAATAAATGGGACTGATCTTCAGAAAATTAGCAACATTTTCACTACATGAAGGATTTCTGCTTCCTTTGGCAGACTAAAATTTTTCACCTTGGGGAAAAAGAAGACATTACAGTGCTTGTAAGCAAACCAAGATAAATCTTTAGCTGAAATATTCACTGATAGACGTACTGCATCTTCTCCAAATACTGCCTTAGAAAACATTTGTCATTTTAGGCTACATATGGTTTTTGAGAATATTACCTGTAAAAGACATTCCCAGGAATGCCATTCTGAAACAAACTAATACTTATTAGAATCTCAATAATGCCAGTTTAAAGTCAGTGTGTGGAGAAGCAACCGTAACCCAAAATTCTATTTAGTCTTTCAGAGTAATCAAGTCAGAAAGATCCATGTTCAGTCTTTGCTTGTGACCCAATAGTCTAGGTAACAGTCAGCTGGCTGGAATATCTAGACAAGGAACCTGAAAAAATCGGACCAATACTCTGAAATTCTGAAAAAGCAGAAAATGCAATAAAAGCACATTTCCTAACAGAAACCATAAGTGACTTTATCACAACTTCAGAAAATCATTCTCACATGTAATTACATGAATTTATGTAAATGTATGAATATACCAGTGAATTGTTGAAGTCTTTACTAATTTTAGCAACTCTTTATTTCCAAAAGCTGTTAAAATAATTTTTCTCTATTCTAGAAAAATTCTAAAGATACCTGGCATATGAACTATCTTGTCTGACTCTCCAGGAACAAACTAAATACCTTTTTTTTTTTTTGGTTCAACCATCAAAAGAGGAAAATAAAAATCAGTGATTGCTGTCACTCTGGTATATATATACAGTACAACCCTAATCCTTTGGTTATTGCAAAGTAAAAAAGACCAGAATAAAACTCAAAAAGCACCTATGAAAGCATTTTCCACTTAGTGCTTACTGATGCTACAGACCCTCACCTTTTCTGCTAAAGCACATGCAAAACTTCACAGATGCTTCAGTGTAACTAGTGTTACTCAGATCAGTGCTTCCAAAAATGCTACTGCTTGACCATTCACATTGAGACTTCTTAAAAAAGGCCCTGAAAACATACTGAGCACCTTCCTTCTATAAAGAACATATCCTCAAAATGCCTAAAAACATTTGAAAATATACTTCAAAGAGAAATAGCATTTTTAATAGTATTGAACTAGCACTTCATTATGTGCTTTTTCAGGTATTCAATGAAAATAACAGGCCTACATATAATTAATTTCTAATATAAATCTATGATCAGCATTGGTAAATTTAAAAATAAAAGTTGTCTGTATGTGATCATTTAGTTGCATGATACAATCTATCCATTATCCACAAGATGTCCTTAGCTTTTTAATGGGTCAATTTTTTAATCTCTATGATAAGTGCTATTCAATTTATGATTTTTCTGTAGTTTGTACACTGTTACATTTAACAAACTCACTTGTATAGGTGAGTTTGTTAAATGCAACAAAATTTAAAAGGATCTCAAAATGAGAGAAGAAAGTTTATGCAATTTTCTCAAAGGAAGTGAGAGAATGGTGACAGTGATCCAAAAAGAATCTTTCCTCCCTGCATTCCATGCCTCCAGCCCAAAGTCAGATCAAGGTTTTATGGAGGTAAGTGAAGGTGATTACCACTTAAGAACTGCAGTACCAGGTTTTCAGAATAAGGACAGTAAGAGAGGCCTTATGGAAACACACTCTGTGATGTTGATTGCACAACAATTTTTAACACTCATATTAAAAGGTCAAGAGACAACAAGTTAAGAAAAATCTGCTACAGTCAGGGCAACAGAGCAGGCTTCTTTTTTGTTCTGTTAGACTAAAATAAGAAGCTCAGCTAATTTACAGCCTGGATTTACATTTGTTACATGGCAGCACTTGTCCTCCCAGATGGCAGAATTTGGCATTTTGAACATGGAGGCACACAGTATTTGAAAACCATCAATTCCCATAACACCAATTGCATTTTGTTTTCTGACCTGAACACTCATGTCTTACAGTTAATACTTATCAGCCTGCCACTTTATCTTACAGCATGGTCATACCTGAAATATCAAGGTCAGCACGGATTGAGAAAAAGTGTCAGTAAGAAAACCTCCACATCACTGGTAACAGAGTAATGAATTCTGCTCTTTTAGGATCAGAACCTTAAAAAAAATTATTTTGAAACACAAGCATCTTGTAGACATACACATTACTTGAGTAAATGCCTGCTTCTCTTGAGATAATATACAACTACATCATACTTCTCTATAAAATGGATTTTGGGTCAAAGACAAAAGAGGCACCAGGATTGATTTCATCATTTTATGCTTTTTAAAATCACTATTGCAAATTATTAGGAAGTGTTTTAATCTCTTAAAAATTAACGTTTTAGAGGATACTAAAATGTTACAGTCAGTCCCCACAGTAAATGCAATTGAATCAGAGACCCTGTTACATTAGGCTTGCTCCACCTCCTGAAAATATTGTTCTGTGCTGAACTCAATAGGATCTTACTTCAGTGTTGTAGCATGAAGGACCAAAATTTGGTACTGAGGAAGCATACAAGGCTCTGACATTCACACTTTATGGTGAAAGAGATACACCAGAAGTGTTTGCAAAAAAATAATTTTTGATAAGTTTTCCATATTTTGACTGAAAAATGAGTCTCAGAACATTGGGCTTGCATATAAGAGAACACCAACACTGAGCTCTCAGACATTGCTCTGGAGAAGGCAAAGCATTGGCAAATACAGAGTTAATTCCAGCCAGAAATACAAATAACTAACAAGACAGATACCTTAAATTATTGCAATTTATTATTTATTCTTGCTGAAAAATAAAAATTCAAATGCCTAAGAGTGCTTAGTAAACTCACTACCACAGTGAAAGTTCATTTATTTATTAATCATTAAGTCAGCCATGTCAAGAATCAAATTAGAAGAAAAATTACTAACTCTCTAGGAAAGTTTTACAGTAAACCATAAGGACCTACTTCATTAAAAATATGTACAAGTGGCTTAAATTTTACAAAACAGGGAAAAAAAATATAGTGAAATATCAGCAGAATACAGAGAACTGTGACAGAGAGATCTGTGTGAGAAGTAATGAGGGCTTGGATCCTGAGGTTTTGCCTTACATTTTGGTAATTCCATGCAAAAAACACAGTTCCCCTAACTAGAAATTTCCTCGATTGAGAGACATTCATTGAGAGACTGGCATGTTCTAGTACCTCATATTGCACCCACCTCATACTTTGTAGGGCACTGTTTTAGATCTCTCTCCTTTACTTAACACATTATTGTCAGAATAACCTGATTCCTTTTAAACTTTCACCATTACATTTCCCTGGAATTAAGAAATCAGTTCAAAAATTATTTAGAGTAAAAGAAAATGACAGTGTCATCATGTACATAAAAATCCTTAGGAAACCTTGATTAAAAGAGGCACAGGGTTATTAAATCATCGAATCAGCTTTCAGTAAAGAAACAGAAGAAAAGTGTGATCAATTTCTGGTTATAGTTAATTTGTAATGTAGAAAAGGCAGCACTCTGGTACATCTGCATTTCCATTACTAAATACATCTTTCTAGTTCACAATCAAAACAAACAAAACTCAAATTCTATCTTAAGAATATTCTTCTCAAAGTCCAGATATGACACTCTGGGAAGGTGAAAGGAGGTCTGTCAGAGGTATAATGGACACCTTAAGCCATTCATCAGAGTGAGAAAATTTAGACAAACAGGTGTTAAAGGACAAGCTCACTGTGCAGAGATTCTAAAACATATTTACCATAGATACATGCCATATTTTCAAATAATGCTGAGAACTCCTTGCTCCACAGCGGGAGAGAATGTGTAGGGTTGGCGTTTTGGGGATTTTTTGTTAGGTTTTTTTAACATTGCCATAGTATTGTCTCTCTCCAGTTTATTTTAAATTTAGTAGTATTAGAGTTTGCAGTGCATCATGTTAATAACTACAAAAAAAGAAAAAGAAAGAAAAAAAAAAGAAAAAGAGAGAGCAACAAATCTCACAGCAGACTTTTAGTTCAGCTTGTTTTGGATTAAGGATAGAAAGGTAGGTTGTCAAGTAAAGAAAAAGTCTCCTCAATAAGCAACTTTTCTGATGTAAATTTAAACTCCTCCGAAAAAGCCACATATATATATATCCTAAATAGGCTCACAGTATGAAGTCCCATAACTATAATCACATGGGATTTACTGTACTTAGACCTGTGGACTGGGAAGAGCCATGGCCATAAATACAATCATATTTATGGGGCTGAAAGGCGTGGGCCCTTTGTCAAAAATTACTATAAGAGCGGCCATATCTGTTCTTTTTGAAACAAAAGAAAATCCTGTACAAAACACTATCTAATCAGTTGAAAGTAGGATCTCAGCACTGGCAAATGAACTCATTTTAGCTGATTAAATGTAGTTTAACAGATCATGTACTTTTACTAGCAGCAATAAACAAATGTATAATTCTAAAATGTATATAATACAAGAGAACAAATTATTTTTAGACATGAAGCCCTTGATCATAAAGGCACCTTCTTATGAACCATGCTAGTAAAAGTAGAATTATAAAAGTGTTTTTACTAGGAAGGAGATAATTCCCTTGTGGTGTTTGCAGCTTTTGTTTGGAAGAGATTTTATAGCAACGTACAAGATAAACATATTTCACATTCAAGGGAAGCAATGAAAGCAACTAGGGATAGAGAGACAGTCTTCATTTAAATAATGCACAGGCTTTGTTGGTAAAATTGGTAGCTCATCTCAATTTAATACCCAGGTACCTGTTCACAAAACCCCAGATAATCAAATATATATTTGGATTTTTAGAATAAGCTGCCTTTGGTTTTGCCATTTTAGTCTCACTAGAGAAAAGCACAATACTGTAAGATATTTTTCAGCAAAATTCTTTAGAGCTCTCATTATCTTCTCTTTGAGTCCACAGCCCTCTTTTCACTGTAGACAGCAACTGTGTCAGACCTTGCTGAGCAACAATGCTCATTAGTATTCTGTCTTCAGCACAATGCATTGATTAGTCATTTTTGGCTAACATAATTAAGAGACATTTTCTGAAAAAGAATCCAGAGTAAAGTTTCCTGCAAATAGGCAAACTTTTCTCCTTCATTTTCCTACATTGCCCAAACTCTGTTAAGTTTTTTACCCTTGCAAGATTTTTTCTTACTAGTCTTGCAAACACCGAGTGGTAAACAAAAGTCTACTTTCTCAAACAGTTGCTAGTGTCTTTCACCAAAAAATGTACATCAAGTCTGCCAGCAAGACAGAAGAATGAGCCAAAACCAGAAAATATGCTATGTTTTTACTGCTGTCTTAAGCTGAAGAAACTCGATTGAATTTAATACCACAATATTGCTGCAAAATCTATGAAGCATACAAATGTAATTTTCATTTAAAAGCATAAACAGAAGTAAGGATCCACATTTACTTTTAATTTTCATCTAAGGATGAAAAGCTTTGCCTAGCAATAACATCAAGAAATTGGGTTTTTGGGTTTACCTTTATTATGTTACACAAGAGCATTTTCCAAGCTCTGCAGAAATGGTGATAACACGATTCTGCACACTTTCTTGATGGGGTATTCTCTGAAGGAAGGACTTACTACTAGCAAGCCTAGCATGCAGAGAATGAGCTCCATGCCTCAAGAAACCACTGCTACTGGTGAGGGATAGGTTTGAAATATTTATAAGAAAATTTAAGGCAGATATGTTTCTCTTACATATTATTAGTTTAAGCTGAAAACCCTTTCAATATTTTTTCCAGAAACAGACAGAGGCTTCCTATTTTTTATTCCTCAAACACACTCTCTTTAAATGCAGAAGTGAAAGCTGATGAGCTCCAGAGGTCATTTTATCCACTGGATAATTGGGGTGTCCAGAACACCACTCTGAACAACTGGCCTTTTCCTGAAAGCAGACAGCCCAAAAATAGCACACTACCAAAATGTAGGTTCATTTATGGTTTTTCACTTACTACAAAAATTGCAGGCTTGGACAGAATTAGCATTGTTCCACCACAGTTCAAAGACCATTTTAGTTATACTGTAGTCTAACACCATATATTAATCAGTACTCACCACTATAGACTCTCTTCATTTAATCTCTTCAATTTAAATGCATAAGCAGCATCTTTATCTTAGAGCTGCTAGTCAAAAAGGGATAATGCAGAATTCCATCACCTGTTTCTGTTCATACATTGCCTGTGAAACAAATTCTAGTTTATTTGGACTGTTATGTCCTAATCTTTTTTTTTTTTTCTGAAATAAACTTTACAGAATTGACTTTTTATTCCATAAACCTCAATCCTGCCATTCAGTATTAGCAAAACACTCATGAGCCAAAGCATCCATTTAAAGTCAGCAGAACTTTGTGGCTTGCTTGGCCATACAAGTGGCCTGATTGCAGGATCAGGACTTATCACTGCAAGCTATTGATCACAGATAACACACCATTTCTCTATTTCACTGCCTTTGAACACTTTCACTGCCAGGCAAATTGTTTCTGCTTCCAAGAATGAGCAAAATATCAGTGCAAATGGTTTCTGCATAAGCACTCACACAAAGGTAGTGTGTGAGTAGGTAGCTTGAGAGATTTTTGCATCCACTTCAGGGACTAAATTCATTTGAATGAACATATATTCATATGTGAAAGTGAATATAAAGTAATGGTGAATATCACTGAACACAATTCATCACTTAGCTGATTGAATATTTGTGAATATTTTTATAAGACATTTTTTTACTACTTTTACTACTTCTACTACTTCTTCTGCATGAAAATGCAGTACTCTCAAAGAGACTTTCTTTCATAATAGTGAGTTAAATTCTCTCTAGAGTTCACATTAGAAAGAAATACAGATGATGCGCATCTAATCTTTCCCCAGTCCATCTCCAATATGCTCATTTTTTGTTTTAATGAAACAGCACATAATTAAGAAAAATATGTTTAAGTTCTAAATTATCAAAAATTTTATTTCAGAATTAATATCTACTTAATTAGCATTTCATACCTCTTGGAGCTACAGTTTCAGCCTGTCTGCATAAGTGCTGACAGCAGCTCACTGTGAAGCAAGCTTTTGTCTACAGATACGTTATTGCTCCTTTCCTTTTCTATCTCTGTCTTCTTTCTTCACACAAGCTGGTGCTCAACAAAATTTGGAAGGTAATAATGTCGCTCTCCTCACAGTAATGTGGGCAACACTGCAAAAATCTGAAGCAACAGTGGTCATCTCGTTTCAGGGAAAAAAAAAGTATTATAATAAAGCTGTTACTGGCAGTGACCAGTAAAATCTCTTATACAGTCTTAATCCACCCAGTACTAAAAATCTTAGAAAATATTCTGGAAAGCATATCAACTTGGCTCATCATCTGTATCTGGGAAAAACCATCAATGAATATAAAGAAGCATAGCAGAGTAAGTGTGGAATTTCCAAAGAAAAGTATTGCCTGATGACACAGCCCACCAAAGCCTGGGCTAGTTCAAAGGACACTGGCGTTGCGCCAGATGTGGGGAACAACTATGGCGTGGGGTTTCTGCTGACAGCTGAACCTTTAGAGCCACTTGCCCCACAGTGGAAGGTTATTCGCTGCACTTGGATAACTGCAGTTTCGCATTGCAAGGGTTGAGTAAAGGAGAAGGAGGAGGCTCTCTGGTCCTGAGTTGTTGGCGTTGGACACGCAATGACACACACAGACACTGTCTGGTGAAAAGGCATAAAACTATTTATTACAACATTTGACTCCATATTTATAGTATTTCTACATAGACTAGGTATTGGAGGAGAAGGTTGACACCTCTTCCATCCCATTGGTCAAGACAACTGCCCATCAGTTGTTTTTTACTCCAAGAGAAAATATGTAAACAACTTTGTCTTAACATAAACATGATTCTAATTATAACACTTGTGTGTGAGAAAGAACTAGCTGTAAAGTGCACCAGAAAACTGCAGAAATCAGGGTGACACTAAGGTTCCAACAGAAGGTTTATTAAGGTTGAAGGGGTCAGGAGCAAAGTGCTGAGCACTACTGTGCACAGGTTTACGAACTGTTGCAACTTTAAGGGTGGGTATAAATCATAAACCAAAGCGGAAGCATCAGGGGAGGGGTGAGGAGGATCAAGTAATTGGCCTGAGG
>VYXF01000005.1:433-18330 GCA_013397295.1 Polioptila caerulea
GTAGACACATAGATGTCTATGTACCACACATGGTAACTACTGTTTTAGAACAAAAGGGGGGCCATACCTAAAACACAAAAGAACAAAACAATTACAAGCTACAACAAAAATGACCTTTCAGAACAGATTGGCCTTAGATTTGCTATTCCTAAAGGAACATGGAGTGTGCGGATATTTGAAAGGACAAATTGATCATTGCTACATCTATATCCCAAACCTAACTGTAGATGTAGAACGTGACAGTCAGTTGAAACAAGTAGAGCATGAGGCACAGGAAGAACAGAGAGACTTGACTACAAGTTGGCTAGACAGAATATTTCAGAAGTTAGGATAGAATGTAAGTTCATGGATTAAATCTATCCTTGAGAGTTTGACTATCTTACTGATCATGTTTTTTGTAATTTGGCTAATCTACACCATTCTGAAAAGAGGAATACAGTAGAGAGTATCTTAGAACCAGAAGACAATAAAGGCACTGACACGAGATAGAGATCCACATCCCTCATCTCCAGGTCCTCCAGTTCGTGACAACTCTCATGACAACTGTGGATTTGAAGACCATCATCAAGTATAAACTCAGAAGCCAAAAGACTGTATAAAGTGAAAGCATTACACTTATTGTAGTAAAGTGAAATAATTTCAAAGGGGGAAAATATTAGTATAAGGTTAAAATGTTTCTGAAAATCATGAGAAGTTCAAGTAAAGATTTGAGGGAGATAGGAAAGGAATGTTGTGCTTTGTTTTTAGGAAGCCAAGTTAAACTGCACCTGCGAAGACTGTAGTTAAACATATTGATGTGATTGTTTAGCAGCAGAATATTTGTGGTGAAGGGGATCAATGTTTAGAGTTTCTAGTAGGTAAGTTTCTTGTAGGTAAGATCGTACATGCTCGTACAAGTCTAAACAAGTCTCTAATAAACAACATAGATGCGGTTGTTATAGCAATCGTTGCTTAAACGAATGTTAGCTGAAATGGTATAAATATGTAGGTAAGTTTCTTGTAGGTAAGATCGTACATGCTCGTACAAGTCTAAACAAGTCTCTAATAAACAATATAGATGCGGTTGTTATAGCAATCGTTGCTTAAACGAATGTTAGCTGAAATGGTATAAATATGTGCATTCTGGACAAACGGGCTGAGCTAGATTTGGGTCACTATACCCCTAGCTCCCGTGTGTGCACCTAATAAAGCACCTCCATAATCCATCTGTGATTATGTGTGTTGATGGACCCTAACAGGAGGACAATTTTGTGATTAATCTATTAATTTTAAACCTATTGCACTCACCAGATTTCAGAAGTTACTTTATTCCTTTGTTATTCATAAAAAATCCAGCAAAGTCCTCTTGAGTTCTAAGTTAAAGGAAGAGGTAGCAACTGCACACACCATTAGGCTCACAGTGGGAGGAGAATGAGACAATACAGAAGCATCCTGTTTTCCACCTTTCCTTCTCCTCTTCTTTGCTTTTTTATTATTCTTATCAGTTGTCCTTTTCTTTTGAAAATAGAATTCAGTTCTCCAAGAGCTGGACCAGTCAGCCATTCACTTAAAATATAATATTCAGTGGAGGAGAAGAAGCATTTTGTCCTACCATTGTGGTAATGGAACCACTTTTTTCCTCCATTAATTATGTGGAAATACATAAGCATGTCAAAATCCCAATGGTCTCTAGAGGCTAAAGAAAAAAAAACAAAACACTACTTTCCCATATGCATTACTTTACATAACAATGATCTACACAGCAGGCATGAACTTCCATCTATCCTCTTCCCTCACATCCCTGCCCAAAATTGTGAAGGATTCCACTTAATTTATGGTTTTCAGCATGTCTCATTCCTAACCCTTTATCACTGAATGTTAATCTGCAGTCAAGGACAAATTCTGCCTGACTGCAGAGTTTTCTTGCTTTTTTAATTACTTTTTAAAAAATTATTATTATTTATACTCTTTTCTTCTCTCTCTTTTTAACCTCTATTTGGAATAAGAGATGCAGTACTTGCAAGAAGCCTTTAAACTTTTAATTGCCCTGATATGAATGTATTCTGGACAATTAAAAAAATCCCATCAAATTTGATGGTATCAGAAGCAATTTATATTTTAAACAATATAAAAGGAAAAATGAAATTTCTCATCCTGCTCAGTGTAGCAAAAGTTCAGTGGACCTTGAAGTCACTAAGATGTAAGGAGCTATCAGTAACTGAGGACAAATGCAAAAACTCCTGACAGTGCTAATATTGAAATCCATGGAGGACAACATCCTATGCCATCAATGTCACATATAGTTATGGTCCCCAAACTGTTCAGATTTAAAATGGGGCAAAAAGAGATGGGGAAGAGCAGCAAAATGGAGAGACAAATCTCCCCTCTTTCAAACTGAAAGAGGGGAAATTTAGGTTAGATATTAAGAAAAAAAGATGTTTCCTGTGAGGCACTGGAACAGGTTTCTCTGAGAAGTTGTGGCTGCCTGTCTTGGGGTGATTTATGATGACAGTGTATTCCGTGATCCTCTGCTTTATGCCCAAAATGATTGCTGTGCCTTTGATGTGAGTCCAGAGAAGCGAAGAGCCTTGGGCTTGTTGGCGTTTGTTTTTCACTCCCCAGGTGTCCAGGGAGTGAGGTGTGGTCTGGGTTTTGCTTAGCTAGCTTGCTTTTATTAGCCCAAGTGAGAACTTTTTCCTTTCCCTGGCCTCGGAGAAGCTGCAGCAGCAATCCCTGGTCAATTTTTCAAGCTGCACTGGGCAGCTTGTTTAGTCCGAGAGCAGAGAGAGAAAACGGGACCTGCGGGAGAGGGGCGGGTCCGGGCCGGAGGGAGAGAGGGGCTGCTCCAACTCGGCCCAAGCCTCGGGAAAGCTGAGCCCAGGACAGAAAGTACACCAAGCCCACCTGCTTCATCTGCTGGTGGAGAGGAGGTCAATGCCAGAGGTTTTAATTTGTTCGCCCAAACTTCTTTGTGAAGCTCCTGTTTGGTTTTTCTCCTGAGACCAGTCCTGGTGCCATCCTCTATCGCGTGACATGAGCTGGTATTTTTTCCTGGAATTTTGGGAGTTTGTTCCAGTGTGTTTGTGGGATAAATCTCAAACATTTATTTCTCTTTTTTTCTCCATCTTGCAGGCATTCTGATAATAAACTGTTGTTGTTCTTTTATTTTTTTTTTACTTTCATCCATTAGTATTAATTTCCAATTGATGCAAAGAGATTGCTGGAACAATTTTAGAGGAGACGATTCATTCCAGAATATCTTCTCCTGAATTTGTCTTTAAACTGAGGCAATGCCTCAGTCCCTAGAAATGTTCAAGACCAGTTTGGATGGAGCTCTGAGCAACCTGGTCTAGTGGAAGGTGTCCCTGTTGAGAAGAAAGATGTGTGCTAATGTCTTTACAAAAAATTTGATGGGTGAAGATATGGGTGTCACATCTTTGAAATGAGTTTTAACATCTCTACTAACTTTGAGCAGCAGGTTTGTGGCAGAGCCAAACAGCTTGCCTCCTAAAACAGCAAGTGGGTCTGCACACGTCTGAATTTCTGAACTTTAGGGTAAAACAACAGGTTCAAGGGAGGAATATGAGATAGGTGATTTGGCAAGGCTGTACCTTCCTAGTACCTCAACCAATGGGGAAAGGAAGAGGGCAACATGCAGCTGGGAGTTTAGGTTAAAAGGAGGCTGTGCCCTCTGAAACTCAGAGAGAGAAAACTCCTTGGGCATGTGCCCCACTGGACCCTCTCCCTTTATTCAAATAAAGTGGAAGGACTCCTCTGTCTCCTTTATGGACACTGGCTTTTCATAGCAGGATTTTCCATACACTATCAATGGCAGGGGGTTGCAACTGGTTAATCTTTAAGGTCCCTTCCAAACAAAACCATTCCATGTTTCTAGGATTCTATAAATAATAGTGTCTCCATTTAGAAATGTGTAGACAAAATATATCCCACCAGGTTTAGAGGGAAAATAAAAAGCAATTATGGAAAAAAATCAACAGATGCCTTCAGCATAATGACAAATATACACAAAGTTAAACAATGAACATTTATTCCTTATTTTTCATAAGACAGAAAAGGAAAATCATGATACTACCACAATCACAGTCAGCAATTCAAAGTCAAAAAAAGGAATTACATTCTCCACACAAAATGAGATTAAACAGTGAAATTCACAGGAGACCAAAAGTATAAATGAATTCATAAGAAGATGAGATAAATTCATGCAAGAGATATCAATTCCCAGCCACTAAATACAGTGGTTTGATGTAGCTGCTGGCTAATAAAGCCATTAATCTGCTTATGTCTGGAAGCTGAAGGGGGAAGGGCTTCTCTGCTTTACTATATGTTTTGCCAAGAATCTGCTACTGCTATTGCTGAGGACAAGCCATTTGGCTGGATGGGTAATGATAGCCCTCACTACGGAAATTCAAAACATAAAAGGAAAACTATAGTTGATAAAATACTTCATTTTCCAAACCACTGTGGAATAATTTTACAACAAATTACTTATAAATATAAATAGCTACTATTGCTCATCTAAACTACAGTATTTAGATGGTCAATACTGATATTTCAATGTATTAAATGCAGAACAAACATATGTTGTACTTCACTAAAACAGCAATACTAATAAAACAACAAATTTCAACCTTTTCAGAAACTACTTTCTAATATATTGGTTTAAAAATCAATTGCAAAACTGAAAATCATCTGAAATCAATTGGTAATATCTTACACTAATCTTTAGCCCCAAGACTTTAAAAATGATTATTCAAATGAAGAGACATGGGAAGAGATGGGATGGAGCTGAGCTTTGGGCAGTGGGACATGCCTCAGGAAGCACATGGCAGCACAGAGAGACTTGTGTTCACCTGAGTTTTGGGGGAGGATGTCTCACACAGCAGACCCCTACAGGAGAGGAGCCTGCCAGAAGCTGACAGAGGGGTCAACAGTGCATGATCACCCCACAGAAGGACACTTAGAATGCGTGTGGCTGATCTGGCAACGTGGGATAGGTCACATAGTAAGAATTGTCATGTAAGGAAATACTGTGCTTTGAAAAAGTGCATAAACTCAGCTCATTTCTTTGCATAAACGATTCAAATTCCCTGCTGGTCTGGGCCCGGACCACAGTCACTCACAAAGAGAGGCTATGTTCACTCCCATGTGTTGGGCTGAATTTGCCTGCTAAGACTTTGCTTATCTCTTCAGCCAATGAGAATTCAATTAATAAAAATAAATAAATAAAAGTTAAAAATATACTTTGAATTGGATTAGGGACTGGCAATTGCAGCGTTCACCTACACAATTTCCCTTGTATTCCCACAATAGCCAACGCCTGTGTTTTTCCTGAAAACCATGTTGGATTTGAAAACCAACTGCAGGATTGGAACATCATAATTTGCTTCAATACTTTGGGTTTTTTTGTGAATGTTACCTATCTCTAATAGCAATTTCATTCCTTGGTACAGTGGATTGATTATTTTGAGAGTGGCTGAATAAATTGGGACAGGTCTGATGGAGTAGCCAAAGGTAGATTTTAATGGTTACAGGACCTCATGGTCCAAAGGGCAGCTTCCAAAAGACCTAGGGGCATGGCTAAACTAACAATATATAGATTTACCTGAGGGCCAGCGTCCAACCCCGTATGCAGGACAGGGACTTGACCATATCTGTCAAAATGTCTTGAACCAACAGAGAGGTAGAACCAGAAATACCACTTACTTTGGGGTGACATCCTCCCAGCACCCCGCTTCCCATGACCTCAGGTTTATGCTGTCCATGTAAGGAGCCCAGGCCAAGTTTTGATCTATCACATATAATTCGGTTCCCACAATGAAGTTGTACATTAGACATCTTATTCATTGTTCTAACTGGATTGGCAATGTCAGATTCACGAGATGTTCATTGTCACAGCATATGACATTTCCATCATCATGGAGGACAAGGATGAAAGCATAAAGTCTTAACATGAAGCTTTGAGAGAGCACTTGAAGAGGCTAAAAGACAGCTGACCCCACCTACATTCATGGGTGTAAAAGAGGGGACTGAGGTCAAGGCTTCAATTCTCATTATCAAGGTTTCAGTCACTCCCATTTATTTTTTGCTCATAATCGAGCTGTGACCTGCTGAAGACCCCAAGTTGGTCTGAGGTCCTAATAATTTTATCTGCCACACCAAGTAGTGCTTATGAACTCATAAAAACCATGTCACCTCTGTATGCCTCTGTATGGTCTTTGTTGGCTGAAGGTACAAAACATTGAGATTGCACAATTCCATCTTATTCCATAGGCCTGCCTGAAGAAGAGTTTTTTGGATTGTTAATGATAGCTCAAAGAAATCTATCCCCAAATAGATAGAAGGTCATTCACACTGGTTGAAAAACACTTCAAACTTATCACAGTCTTCCTGGAAAATGAATGCTTTTTCTCTATTTACCTCTAGTCCTTCTGATATATATCTTCACACACACACCCATATACAATCAATCAAGTGGTCATACTAATGCCTTAAGTTTCAGCTTTTACATCTTTTAGATTCTGTGCTGTTTTCGTATTAAGTGCTACTAAGCTCTTTTCACAGAGTAGGTGGACAAAACAATTCCTTTTCCTTGGGACCAAGGACAACCGATGCAACTTTCAGGCCCAAGAACAAACACAACAGTGAAGTGAGAAGAGAAAACAAGGTGGATGGAGCTTCATGACCTGAAGCTATGGTTGGACAATTGACTCCAATATGCTAATGGACCAGAACTTATAAAAGTGTGAGACCTCGTGATTGGGAATCCGTTTTGTGACCATTTTGGGTGCATCTTGTATGTAGTCCGGCTGGGCTCTTGTGCTGCTCACGTATACTCATTGAGGCCTTTTAATAAATACTCACTTTATCCTTTTGCTTGGTCTAGGCTCTGTTCCAGATCAGCCTTGAGAAGGCATCAATACCAGTAAATCAGCATCTGGCTTTAAAATATCCATGTGCATGAGCCATACAGGAAGAAAATATTGAATAATAACAACTTATATGTATTGCCTGGGATAATTCCCTGTTTGCATCTTGTGCATATGCTGCTGTTAATTTCTTTTCTGGTTCTATGCTTTTCTTTTTTCACAAACCATTTTCACACTGAAATACTTTTCTAGTCAAATTTCATCACACTATGCCATGTCAAATCAGGGACACAAAAGTTAACCAAAATATACAGTAGTTCTGAGTTGTATTTATCATCTTCTTTCAAAAGTTACAATCAAGACACTAAGCAAAAGTCTGGGAATAGGGGAATATTTGGCAAAGTAAGGTCTTCTGCTTTTAAAAAAGCCAGAATTTCACTATGTTTGACACGAAATTATTACTGGAACTATAAAATGGACTCTGATAAAGATAAGTACTCATTTGTTTCATGGTAAGAATGTAAAGAATAGAAAGCAAATTTTAGTGGCAAGAGATAGTATTTCACATCTTGTTTTCCTGAACCTTTCTCAGCTGCCTTCGAGTATTTCCAAATTAATCAACCAAGATAATTAATTAAATAAAACTCTGAATTCATGTAAAGGAAGATGACAGGGATTTGCCTTAATGTTATGTAAACTACTCACCATCCACTACATTACAATATAGCTCTATTAAAGTCAATTTCCCTGTTTAAAAATAAAAATCTCAATAAAGCCTGAGCAACATGGAAGTAAGGAAGTATGTCATGTTGTTTTATCATCTCCTAATCTTGAATGTCTTCTGATGTGTCTTCCTCTTTTTAACCTTGTAGTGAAACTAACTTTATTTGTCACCTAGTTTAAGTCATCTTGTCCATAGAAGAAAATAACACAGTTGCAAAGCCTTTCTTTAGCAAGAGAGTCACATCAGCAGGTGGTTTTAAAACTTTTTAACTAAAAAAAAATATCATGGAGGTTTTTTAAATAATAACTTAATAACAAATACATGAGTATATGTGTCTCTTTCTCTATATTTGAGATATCTGAAGTGATTCTTTTGACTCAGTACTGAAATACAGCATGGAACAGTTTGAGAAAGGAGGGGCAAAAAATATTTTGTCTAAAAAACATATTGTGCAGCATGAAAAGAAAGAGAGCAGAATAGTGCCTTTCTGAAATTTAATGACTTGGGGAAAAACACTAGAACTCAACACCACATGAAAAATAACCCAACATACAACCAAAGGACATCAGAGTGTGCAGCCTGTAAAATTACAAAAATAAGAGTGTTGAAAACAAGGATAGAGTATTACAAAAAGGTTAAAAATTAAAGTGATAACTGTATAAATTATTTTTCCCTTTTTTGTTTTTTTTAAGGCTTTCTTGAGAACTAAAATGTACAGAAGGAACAGGATTTTTTACATTAATCTGAATCACAAAACCTAATGCAGTATTTTGGTGGGCTTGGGCTCACATAGGCACAAAATCACATACCAAAGTATTAACAAGGCATCTAATGAGCAAGATTCCAACTGCTACTCCCTTTTGGCATAGCTTTGAATCAATCCTGGCTAACCTTGAATCAATCACTTGAGTTACCATATAACTGACAGAGATCTGTTTCCATTTAACCAGGCACATTTGGAGCTGTCAGCAACATTCACAAAACTTTCAGTGAACTAAAAGTTACCACGGGTTGCAGGGAATTTTCTGCTCTGGCATCTGGAGCATCTTGAAGACCTATTCTCCCTCCTTCTTCCCTGTTGTCTGCAGGGCTGTTTCTCCTTTCTCTGGCTGCTCTGCCAGCAGTTTTCCTTCCTTTTTAAATCTGTTATCCAGGGGAGCTACCACTATCGCAGATGGGCTCAGCTTTGGCTCCTGTTGGAATTGGCTTTCCTTGACACCCACGGCACGTTTTGGTCACTCGGGATATGCATTTTTAACAAATTATAATTTCATTAATATGATCTGTAGTATTCACACGAGATCTTAATCTCTGAATCAAGTTCTGAAATAAATATTTTTTCCTTGAGATTTCTGATGGGAATAATATTTTCATTTACCTGAAGGTTGAGATGAAACATCCCTCTCTGTAGGAGAAGTGAATTTTCTTTCTCTTTCCTGAATACACAAGCTTTTTGCATGACCAGTCCCTTAAAAACAATGGAAGAAGACATTGCTTCATGAGAGGGGCAAACAAGTTAGTGACTTTTGCCCATTTTAAAAGTTACATGAAATACAGATTAATTACAAGAGTTCTAAGGACTTATATTCCCCAGAAGATTAATGGTATCTTGAAATTATGCATATTAAAGATTCTAAGTACTTTTAATCATGTTCTAAAAAATAGTAGAATAAAAATAACAAAAGTGAGTAGATGTACTCCTCACTTCATGAAAGTTCAGAGTAGCTATAATGGAATAAAAATCATTAAACTCTGCTAGATGAGTTTTATTGAGTACTGATGATTTTTCTCTCATTTTCACTAGAAGATAATTCACTGTATCAACTTTTCAGATGAAAAAGAAAATGGAAATTGGCAATAGAAAATTTTCAGATCAGTATAATTTTTTTAGGTTTTTTTTGCATAAACCTCTTATTTCAAAGGAATTTCTCATTTTTTAAATCAGTAAATTATAAATATCTTATGGAAATTTGCTGTCTTCAAAAGCAAGTAAATAATCCTAAGGTTTTTTTTGAGCAAGTATTTACCAAGCTGTAATATTTAGTTAGGCTGACAAGTACATACCAGTTTGACTGTTTACTCACAGATATGCAGATGTGTGTGTAAAAGATACACAAGATGCTCCAAATCCCTCATTAAAAGCCAATTTACAGCATTGAAACAGAAACATAAACAGCAAGGAGAAACTAAAAGGACATTTTTAGCCTCTTGCTGCTCCAAATAAACAAAGTAAACCTTGCACACACTTTTCAGTCATTTTTCCCTCAGATTTTACTGTAGTCTAGGTTCTATATAGTTATCTACTGTTCCGAATAAAAACAAACAAACCAATCAAACAAAATACAGCCAAGTCATAGTCAAGTTTCACACATTTTGCAGCTTAATCCCTATTTTAGGATTTTTACATGCATAATTGTATAGATGTCATCTTCTTAATTCAATGAGCTTTCTTAGAGTATTGTTTTTCTAAACGTATTTTGAGTCAAATTGTCAGGATTTGAGCAAGATTATTCCCAACAAATCGCATGGCCATTGGTCCTCAGAAAAACCCCACCTGAGTGAAAATAATTACAAGTATGTAAAATACACGTGTAAAAAAAAAATAAAAAGCACACATCATATGCATATTTTAATCTTTTAGAGGACTGGTGGGTTTCTAACCTCCAAGTGGAACATTTCTCTGGATTTTTATTTTTTTTTTAGGTACAATGTAGTATTAAGAAATAAATGTGGTGAGAGCTGTAGACATAGAACACAAAACCCAAAGTGATTTAAGGTCAGAATGCATTTAGATGGCTAACTGAAAGAAATGGTCTGCTTCAAACATCCTTACTGATATTTTTATATGTTTTTATATATAAGTATTATTCTATGGGGAGAAAAAAGTCTATGCAGATTTTCAAGTTGATCACGGTAGACTGAAAACAGCAATGTTTTAAATGCTATTGTCAGAAGCTGTACACTTATGCACCTAATATTTGTACTTTGAACCCTTAAATTTCTCAATAGGAATGCCATTTTTCTATGTGTTTTAGAAAACTTACCATTATTAATCTTTTAATAAAATCTTTTGGTGTCATTTTTAATGTTTTACATTAATCTCAAAGTTCATCCAAGGTTATGAAGAGGCTGTGTTGAACACACCATAAGACAAATATTTCTTCTGCTCAAAACTATTTTTTTTTGTGTCTTTCATTAACACTAAAAAAAAATAGGACTAGCATTATTGTGGAGTACTTTTTACAGATTCTTTAGCGCTTATGTGACATAACAATAAGTTTACTCACTGATCCATCATCATGTCATATGATTCAGGAAACTGTTCTATTTTCATGGCTAACATAGTTCAGTGTATTTGTCACCTTACTTGAAATCACTGCCTAAGGAAGCTAGTGATCTCTTTGAAACCTCCATTTTAAAACAGTTAACTCTGGTAATGGAGTTCACTACTCAACTGAATTACTGCTACTACATGTGGAAATTCCCTTTGATTCACACCTCTGTTTCTTGCTAGGATCTTTGCTGGACAGCATTCCTGGCAGCAAATGTGTGGTGGTGGTGGCTGTTGCACCACCAGCCAGCAGTGGTGGCTGTTGCACTAGTTCTCCAAGGCATATACGTGAGAGCAACTCTGGACAAAATTAGAGATATTGAGAAAGAAAGAAAGGAAAAGGTATTTTCCAACTATTTTTATGTTTAGAATCCAAATCAGTTCCAGTCAAAGAAGATTCACAGCACCAACATGTTACTGCATAAATTTTGGAAGCCTAAATAAAATCTGCAGGCACAATCAACAAAGCAGGAGCTGAAGCAAATGAGAGGTATCATCTTGACATACTGAAAAAAAACACTGCAACAAGTCATGCTTGAGAAAGATCACTCCTCCAATAATCAAAAAAAGCTTCCAAAAAGTCTTTTCTGGGGCCCCCAACTTTAGAAGAGTGTGGCTCTCTTGGGGTCCAGAGGAGAGCCATGAAGATGATCAGAGAACTGGATCACCTGCATATGATGAAAGGCTGAGTTGTTCAGCATGGAGAAGAGAAAGCTCTGGGAAGACCCTATAGAAGCCTTTCAGTACCTAAATTAGGTACCTAACAAGAGAGCTGAAGGACCTTTTACAAGGACATGTAGTGACAGGACAAGAGATAATGGTTTTGAACTGAAAGAGGATAGATTTAGATTACGTATCAGGAGCACTATGACAGTGGTGAGGCCCTGGAGCACCCCAAACCATTCTATAACCTTTAGATTCTTCAGCCAATAGAACTGTAGATGTAAATGTATCTACTATTTTCTTCATGAAGATCAAGATAAACTACATAAAATGATATTGAAAATTTTTTAAGGAATTGGGTATATTTTTGCAGAAGTTTAACATAGGATAAGCTAAGCCTATTTTGTTCACAAATTTTAAAGAAAATCAAGTTAGACCAAAATCCCAAACAAAACTAAGATATCTTTAATTAGTAGAAAACATTTGTTATGAGGATAAGTTAAAATAATAAAGGTAGGATGAACAGGGGGATACAGAATATCTCGAAAGTCTTCAAAATAATAACTGTTGTTAAAAATTAACAAAAACCCACTCATTTTTATGGAAGTGTGCACAACATACATTTCAGATTTTCATAACAAAAAGAAATTTAAAATAACTTAAAACAGCAAGCAACACATTCCAGCAAAAGCTGAAAAGGAAATAAAACTTGCTTCATTTTACAAAGTCAGTTTGTTGATACAAGAGCCTCTGAGGCAGTACAACACGAGGAAGCTGTAGGGAGGACGCTTACCTTTAATCAACAAAGAATGCTTTTAGTAGGGCCTTTTGGTTTCACCAAAACATTTTTAAAGCAGACTAAAAGTATAGTGTGAACACATTCACTGTGATAGTAACATTTCCATTGCATTTATCTGCTGAAATCAGCCATGTCAGAACCATTGGAAAAATGTGTGGGATCACTGGTTAACAGCCACCTGAATGTGAGCCAGCACGTGCATCCAGGAGGCCAAGGCCAGTGGCATCCTGGCCTGTATCAGCAGTAGTGTGTGGCCAGCAGGACCAGGACAATGATTGTCCCTCTGCACTGGGAACTGGTGAGACCACACCTCAATCCTCTCTCCAGCTGTGGGCTCCTCAGTTCAGGGAGGACATTGTGGCTCTGGAAGGTTTCCAGAGAATGGCTAGGGAATGGAGCTGGGGAAGTGTCTGGAGCACAAATCTGATGAGGAGCACCTGAGGGATCTGGGGATGTTAAGCCTGGAAAAATAAGGCTCACGTTGAACCTCTTCACTCTCTACAACTGCCTGAAAGGAGGGTGTAGCCAGGTGGGGATTGGTCTCTGATCCCAGGTAACAAATATGAAGATGAGAGAAAACAGCCAAAAGTTCTAGCACTGCCTTCTTTCTTTTCCATTTCAGCACTCTTATGAGGAACCAGACCTGATACAGAACCTGCCTTTTGCAGAGTATCACTAAATTCAGCCCTTGGAGCACTTTCACAGTGCAGTTTCTAGCCAAGGTGCTGGTGAGGGAGAAGAGACAGTGTGGAGTGATTCCAGCCTGCTTAGCAGCCCACCTATTCCAAATTAGCTACAGACAGAGAAAGTACTACAAGGCTTCTCATCTGCCTTGTATTAGTTTTTCACAGGGAAAGAATAATTGCTGCTGCTACTGCAACTTTATAACTCTTGCAATTGCTATTATTATTTCTATGGAAGAAAATGACAAAATATTAGTTATTCTAGACAGAGAGGGAATACACACCTTGAAGGTCAAGGAAAGTCTAACTTTTATCACCATACAATAAAATTACTTTTCCTTTTACTAATTCAACTATCAAATTGAGAGAAGAAAAAAAATTGAAATAAATCCAATTTGATTTACCTGTTCTAAACTTTTTTTTTTTTTTTTTAACAAAGAACAGATATATTGGGAGGAAAAATTGTTTCATTTATATTTTATTTTAGACATTTCGATTTGGAGAAAATAAATTGAAAGTAAGGTGATATTTTAGTATTGGCTGGGAAGTAGACTATATTTGTTTTTATCCAGTAACTTGGGGCTTCTGCTGTTCTAGATTCAGAAGCTTGGATCAATTATTTCCAATTTTGGACAAAAATATGATCTCACATCTTTCTTGTTCTGGGTATTTCCCAAACCAAACAGGGGATTTCAGCATAAGCCTTACGTAAATTATAGAATCATAGAATTTTCTGGGTTGGAAGGAACTTAAAAGACCACACTGTTCCAAACCCCTGCCATGGTGGGGCTGGAACCTTCCACTAGACCAGGTTGCTCAGAAATCACCCAAACTGGCCATGAACACTTCCAGGAATGGGGCAGTCACAGGTTCCCTGGACAACCTCATCCAGTAAAGAACCACCTATATAGTAAAGAATTTTTTCTCAGAATCTAGTCTAAACCTCCTGTCTTTCAGTTTGAAGCTTTTTTCCCCTTTTCCTGTCACTCCAGACTCATGTAAATAGTCTCTCTCCATCTTTCCCATGGGCTCCCTTCAGGTACTGGGAGGCCACTTACATCACCCTGAAGCTTCTTTTCTCTAGGCTGAACAATCCCAATTCTCTCAGCCTTTTCTTACAGCAGAGGTGCTCCATTGCTCTAATGAAATAATTATCTTGTTCAAGCAAAGTTTTCAACATAACAATAAATGCAGCAGAGAGTCCTACCAGAGTAGGNTGAAGCTTTTTTCCCCTTTTCCTGTCACTCCAGACTCATGTAAATAGTCTCTCTCCATCTTTCCCATGGGCTCCCTTCAGGTACTGGGAGGCCACTTACATCACCCTGAAGCTTCTTTTCTCTAGGCTGAACAATCCCAATTCTCTCAGCCTTTTCTTACAGCAGAGGTGCTCCATTGCTCTAATGAAATAATTATCTTGTTCAAGCAAAGTTTTCAACATAACAATAAATGCAGCAGAGAGTCCTACCAGAGTAGGAACCTCCTGAGAACTTGTATAATGCTGCTTACTTCACCCAGCAAACTTACTTTTTTAGCGCCACCATTGCAAAAAGAGAATAATACACATCCATTATTGTTGACTAAAGGCAACAGACACCAGTAGATATTCTCAATGTGTCACTTCAATCCATTTTGAAGAGCCAGACAGTGGCCTTCCATAAGTAACTTCCTAATGCAGGACAAAATTTCAGGTCATTACAGGTACATGTAAATACAGCTGTATGTTGTCATGTTCACTGAACCTGGTGTTCAAATGTTCAGTGTGGATCCTCCGTGCCCAAGGGTAAGCAGTAACCACAAATAACTTGGGGAGGTGCTCAGGTCAATGGTAAAAAACAACAATGGCTTATTCAGAATGAAACCTGTTCATTCTCAGTCAGTTGAAACTTCTATTTTTCAGCAGAGAAACTACTTGTCAGGATAAAATGTATTTGTTCTTACCCACTTTTTTTAGTCTATCTTTTACTGAGTCTGCAGATATTTGTATTTAGAGTTTAAAAGACAGTAAGTATTTCCTTTGTATTTCTTTAAACTAGTAGATATTACAATGATTATTCGTCAATATAAAACACATTTGGTACAATATCCAGCAGTACAATATCATTTAAGGAAATGATTGTTTCATGGAACAAAAAAAAAAAAATCTAAATTCCTCATCCTGAGAGACAGAACCTGAAGAAATTGAAGATACACTTAAAAATCCATGGTAATTTAAATTGAAAAACCCTCATATGATATTTTGCTTAAGCTTTAGTTCTCAAAATGGACCTAATATGTGGGTCACTTGTTAACAGCATACATTTTTCTCTGTGTAGACAACATTCATGTGCCTGGCTGAAGCATGGCAATACACCAAAACACTTTCTCGTTGCTGGCGGAGAGACACACTTTACTTTTAAGAGAGAAGCAGAATATGTTTCTTGATATAAAATAGTGATTTAACAGAGTTAATAGTAAATGTGACAGTGGTTCAAGAAGATTCAAGGGCAAGGTACACTCACTTATTTATTACATAGAGGATTTCAACTTTGTGTATAATTTAGGAAAAGGAAAAAACCCAAACCAGTACTTACCCTGCATACAAGTCGTCCTATCAAAGAGTCATGTTAAGCAGTTTCATTTTCACACTGTTATGGTGAACAAATACAGTCAAAGGCAAAACGTAGAACATCAATTATGAAATTTATCAGGAACACTGGATAGTTTGAGATTCATAATCAGCTTCTCCTTATCCTGTCCCTTCCGTCCCAGCAATATTTTCTCTCCCAGTCTGACTTCTAAAGATGAGAATAAGAGATATCTGCTGTGAGATTTCTCCTATTACATTTATAGGAAAAGCTCCTCCTGGAATTCACAGGAAGTTGTAATATACACAGTAGGGAGCTCCTCCAGCATCCAGCAGTTTTCAGTAACCTTCAAAATGTGTAAAGCAACATGCAGAAATGCTGTAGCAGCTTCCATTTCAGGTACTCCTGGAATAAAAAAGCAGTGTAATGCCTTTGCTGCCCACCTCTGCTATGTTTCTCATCTCACAGAAAAGTCAGTCATGCGCTTTTGTGCTATACAACCTTCCAGGCTCATTAGATGATTTTATGTGAATACACACATTTTTTACTAAGAAGGACTTTTGCTGATGTTAGGAACTGGTTTAAATGCAGAAGACCAAGGAAAACTAAGCCTCTGTGAATAAAATGGATCAAACCCAAAAAGATTCGAAATATACACAAAGAAACATGATTAAAACCAGATGAAGTTAGAGAAAGAATGAAAGAAAAAGAAAGGAAAGGATGGAAAGGGAAGAAAGGGAAGAAAGGGGAGAGAGGGAGGGAGGGAGGGAGGAAAGGAAGGAAGGAAGGCACAGAAGGAAGGAAGGAAGGCAGGAAGGCAGGAAGGAAGGCAGGAAGGCAGGAAGGCAGGAAGGCAGGAAGGAAGGAAGGAAGGCGTGGAAGGGAGGGAGGGAGGGAGGAAGGCAGGAAGGCAGGAAGGAATGAAGGAAGACACCTTTTGGTGTGAAGGGCTGTTTGAGCCTGGCAGCTGATAGACCTGGGGTTGCAGTCTCCACCCCGAAGGTGCTAAGCTTGTATGATTGCATTCTGTGAATGCATTCTTATCATCATCAATGACTAGGAGGGGAAACCATCATTCAGAGTTTTGGTGGTTTTCTCTGCAGCTTTTGTGAGGCTCTGCTCTGAAAGACAAAGATCCTTCGTGAAGATGTTTAAGCCATAAATTATAACACAGTCTCCAACAGCTACCTTGAAAGGCCTGCTAGTACATGTAGACATATACTGCCTATTGCTGGTATGTAAAACTGGAGCATATTTCTAAAATTTATTCAGCGTGGGAGGTGAGAGAGAGAGGCTTATCTATCATAGGTTACATTCTTCATTCTTTTTTTCCTGGTAATAATAATGTTGATAATTGTTGTATTTGCCCTCTTGGGGTTAGGCTCCGCTAGCTCAGAACCCCTAGCAAACCAACAAGACACAAGGTAGCTGGATTGAAGGACAGCTCAATTTCTTCCTGGCAGCAAAGGTCCCAAGAGTTTATGGCAAATGAGTCCTAGGGGATCAGGGGGAGTGGGAGGAAGAAAGCCACGAGGTGTAAAGCAGGGAAACAGACAGGGGAATAAGGCTGGGAAGGCAAAAGAGACGGAATGCCTGGCATGGGACACTTTTAAACCCAGGGGAAGGGGGGGCGGGGGGCAGAGGAAGCGGGCCAAGGGCCAATGAGAGACCCTTGAAGGCACAGGTAAGGGCGGGAGGGACTTTAACCTGAGAAGGTAAGGTAGGGGAAAACCAACTATTACAGGGGGTGCGTGGGACAAACCATGTGATACACATTCAGTGACACATTAGCACAATACAACAGATAATCACAGAAAGCACTAGCAGTTTTAAGCTGATAGATACAGTTCAAAGGTGAAATGTGCCAGTTTATTTGTGTGTTCAGAAACAAAAAGCCCAGTTAACATAACACAAAGCGTTAACACACGAAAAATATGACACAGATTACCACACCCAGATTTTTTCTGAAATTCCTTAAAGATTTCAGACTTGGTTGCTCAGTGCTATTTGCTTTCTTTTACAACAACTTGTTCCATTTTGTCATTGCTACGATGAAAATGTTATATTTGAATTTTACTATAATTTACTCCTATCTCAATTTTCTGCTATTAACTTCTTGCATCCTTAGAACAGGGTTTAGGTACTTGAGTGACTATAAAATATCTTGTTTTGCTGAAATCCTTAAAAGAGGATTCTATTTAGTATAAAAGAACTACTGGTTTCTATTGATATTAACCAAAGGTACTTTACAAAATCAAAATTATATC
>VYXF01000005.1:18404-74777 GCA_013397295.1 Polioptila caerulea
GAAAACAGAGTTTTAAGAAGAGGGAAAAATCCCCAAATATCACATAATCCCATGTACTTAGTAGAACTTCCTTTGTTCTTCCATTCATGTTTACCTTGTCGCTCTCTCTACCAAATATGATATTGCTTCTAAAACATAGACTTCAAATTTTAATTTCAGGTTCATCCTGAAATCTCTGTATGGAGTGTGGTGGATATAGAGCTTTAGGAAAAAATGAAAATATATTTGAAATTCTTCCGAGAACTACTTTTTGATCAGTGTTCTGCATTCACATTGTATCTCCTAAAATTGAGATCAAGTACAGGAGAATTTAAATAAAGCCTTGTTGAAAGAAATCTTCCCACTACTCACAGGATCACAGGGCCATCATTTGTCAGTCAGTGACTCAAATTCATCTCAGAAGTTAATTTGAATCATTGCAAGTCTCTGTTTTTCTGATTCCAGGCACAAAAGGGTTGCTGCTTTCAGTCCAGCTTTTAGTGGGCAGGTGTCCACATCATAGAATTTATCTTTTATAACTGGAAGTAGTTATTGATGTACTCAGAAGTGTTTATGTCCATTAATGATGCACTGTAGGAAGCATTCTCAAGTGATGTTCGTGTTGTACTCAGGTGATTATTTTAATAACGGCTCCTCATAGCAATAGCTGGAAAAAATGTAGAGGGAAGACAGAGAAAGGGAAGATGACAATTTCAGGTTTGAGAGTCTATCAATTGTAGAAATTTTCATAAATACCTGAACTGGAAAAATAATCCCCTTTTGACTACTGGAGTATTTATTATATATTCTTATATCTTGAGGCCACAGACAGGAACAGCACAGGGACTGCAAAAGGACTTTGACCTTCATATTTCAGAATACGGAATGCACTCTAGTCTAAAAGAAGAAAGAACAAGAAAGTTCAAGATCTCATGCTGGGAGGATAGGAGTAGGTTGGTGTTCCCATCCTTCATTCCACCCTAAATGCCATCTACTCTTCATCACTAAACTTGTGGTCAGTACCTGACAAAAGGCAAATGGAGACAGGAAGAGATCTGATAAACTTCAAATTAAAAAAAAAAAAAAAAAGCACTGATCAAGTCATAAGAATGGCTGCTGACCTTCATTCTCTTCTGCAAAACACTTATTATTGAACAGATGAAGCAAAAAAAAAAAAAAACCACATTGGGAGGTTATATATTCTCCAGAGAGGTAATTCTTTGAAATAATTTATAAAATTTTAGATGAGCTATTAGAGCAAAGACATGTGGAAGTGCATTCAAGATCATGCAAAGAATAATATTTTTTTTAAAAATCCAACATTCAAAAAAGACAAGGTAATTATTTAATACATAACTTGATGATCCATCAGTTACAGAGAGCTTAGACTGAAATCCTGAATTTTACTTATTTTTTCCCCCTTCGATCTAAATAATTACTTTGCAAAATTATGGGAAGATACAAAAAGGCTGTATTATGGGCATGACAACTATTTAGTCCTGCAAATGTAGCTCATTCAGTTACCAGCTGGTTGTGAGCATTATCCTTATTATCAGCATAAAACCTTACCTTGGGGAAGATTTAGCCCTCTCTTTTGTAATCCTCAACAGCATAAGACAATAAAATTCTGGGCTCCAGTAGCATGTGTGTACATAATGGGCATTCCCTGCTGGAAAAAAAAAAAAGGGGAACTTTTTCAGACCTCTCAGATGGTTCTTCCAGAGGGGAACTGAGCTGAAAACAAGACAATCCTGTATCCATAACTGAGGGATGCATCACAAAAGCATTGAGATTTAAAGGTTAGAACATGTGGGCCAGAGGCCAGGGTTAGGAAGGAGGAGCAGCAAGGGTTTAAATCTGATAAATTCTTATAAATCTGACAAATTCCATTAGAGAGCCCAAGACTGCATCTTGCTAAGAGCTTGATCCTCCAAGTCACACACTAGTGTACCTGTTGTAAAATTTTAAATGTACTTCATGTTTTGCAGTAACAATATTGGAGCTGCTACTCATGGAAATGAGATAATGATTTCTATTTCTTATTGTGCTATTACAATTTTTTTCTTTTTTGCTTTTCTATCAATAATTTTTCCTTGTTAATGTATTGATGTGTGTAAAAATTGCCTTTTTTTTTCTGATTGCTCCCTTCAGCTCCTCTATAGAGACACCCACTTAAAAATTCTGACTATTCTAGGCATTGAGTCAAGTTTTTAATTTTTCATTAGTCACAAGGGATATGGATTATGACTTTCTTTGGTTCTATGCCATTTCAGTCTCCCATAACAACAGAAAAACTCTAGAAAAATATAGATTTCATCTTTTTGTACCCAAAAATCTTTCTCATTTGTCAGTCTTAAATCTCCCAGTTCACCTCTCCTCTTTCTTTTTTTTTTTCTTCCAAAGCAATTGCATTTTGCTTCATTAGTTATAGCTGTCCAGAAATCTTTGCTAGCTGCATTCTTTATTCATCAGCTTTATACATTTAAGCATTGGATAACAAATAACTTTTTAGGTTCAGATATAAGAATTTGTTTTGAATTTTAAAGAGCCATTAATTTTCTACTTCCAAATGAAAGCATGTTCATTTCTTCCAAAAGGTTATTCTTCTTTCCCAATAAAGCTAAGTTGTGCCATTAACAAAACCACAAAACTTCACCTTGAATAGAAGTTTGATTTGTTTCATCACTGTCTCACTCTTCATTTTTGATGATGCATGCTTTTGACTTCTTGACTGTATTTAATTCCTTCTCATTAATGACACACACTTATCTCTTATGCCTCTTTGCAAAGATCAGTTATTGATCCACATTAATGTAACTGATGTATCTCTTCCCCATCTATTAGCTATGTGTTTTCAAGCATGTAATTTAGCTGAATTCTTTCTTCCTATTACAGTTTCTCTGTCATCCATTTCTGACAAGCACTCTACTTGCTTTTATTCCTCTTCTTGTGCTTCATTTTATCAAAAAAGCACCCCCCAGCTCTCCTCATTTATAATGAGCTCTCTCTCATTTTATAATAGTCATTATTATCAACTGTGGTGAGAGGAACTTCATCACCATAGGTGGTTCTTGTTTTGGTCTGAGAAAATCGCTCAAGAAATATATTAAACATTTACAAAAGTAAAAAACTCGTGTGCTGGCACTGAACAAATCCAAAAATAGTTTACAAATTTTAATTATACATGAAGGCTCTACAGCTTTATACTTCACATGCAGGGTACCTATCATCACATCCTCCTGAAAAGTAAGCATTTCTGATAGAATCAACTACTCGGCTCCAAGGGCTGGACTACTTAACACCAACTGTGTACCCCTGACTCACACTGGAACTGAACAAGCCTTTAACTCAGCCAAGGTATACTAAAGACCAAGTCCCCATTGTGAACACCAGCAGGCCTTTCACAATCTAGCCCATGACATGGAAATCACTGCTTGGGCAGAACTGACAATAGCAATGGATTAATATACCAGTCACATGCTTTTTCTGGTTAAATTCTGTGATGAAAAACAGGCCTCTTCACACCATATGGGCTATGAAAATGTGCTTAAGCCAATTACAGTGGCATTGTAACCCACTAGCCCACTGAGAGTTTTAACCTGAATTTCATTTACCTTAGACCTTTTAGGCAGAGGTAGACATCACTTAAAATTTCTTCTCCTGAACTATCTTAATATTAATAAATAAATAGATACAAACCACCTTCATAGAATTTCAGTATCTGACAAATCTGGTGATATTCCTACAGAACAACAGAAACAAGAATATGAAAGATTTACCATGCCTCTGTTTCAACAGTTGCTCACCCTCATTGCCAGCAGTTTTCACTGCCTTTCCAGTTTGAACTTTGGCGACTTAAACTTCCAGCTGTTGGATCTTGTTAAGTCTTTGCTTGGCACACTAGAGAGATCACTATTATCAAGTAAAAGCACAGTGGCCTACACAGTCGATTCCTCATCTGCAAGCAGTAATTCAACATCATTTTTATAAGCAGATTAATAACTCAGTGAGAAAGGTGGGTAGGAATACACTGAGAACATTCAAGTTGTATCATCTTTTTTCACAGTAGTACCAAATTAATAACTATGTTATTATTTAGATTATTATTTCATAAATTGCAATCTCTTCATATCCCACAGCTAAGCAGCATGTAAAAACACCAGGTGGCAAAAATCTGTATTTTTTCAAATTAAAATACATAAATATTCATAAAAGTCATAAGAATACTGAAGTGCTGGGTTCTACTTTCAATGGTTCACTGATTAGTCAAATTATTCTCAAGTACTTTTTTATCTCTCTGGGAATCCTTATTTTATACTTTCCAATGACCAAATCTCAATTTTTACAGTATTGTTTTCCTGAATTAAGTCTCTTTTGTTCAGAAATTCTCATTTTAGCAGCCAGCATAAGGAGGAAGCCAGAATTCATTTACACAGTAATATAAGTTAAAATCCATCAGAACTTTTTGCTCTGTACCAAACATTTTGGTCTGGCAAAATGAATGAGTAGTACCTGAACATATTGCCCTAGACATTTAAAATTAAAATGGAGTTACCAGTTGTAATGATCATGTTTTCAATATATTTACTATATATGAGACCTAATATTAGAATTTGCCAAATCTGGTGGGCTTCACTCTTACCATAGCCGGATTGACACCAGGCTGCAATGGTTCCACGTTTCTAGATGGATTCTAAGCTCAACATATTCTGGCATCTGGACATACATGAGGCCAGGCTGGATGGAGCTTGGAGCAACCCGGTCTAGTGAAAGCTGCTCCTGCCCATAACAAAGAGATGATCTTTAAGGTCCCTTCCAACACATGCCACTCTATGATTCCATTCCATTAGTCCCCGAAGCTGCAGCCCTGCACCCATTGCTGGCAGAGACTGCCACTCATCACATATGGTGTTGGGCCAGGACTCTCTGAGTCCCAACAGCTAATCTCCTCCATGCTTTTGCCCCTAGCAGCACCCAGATGCTTTCACAGTCCGAGTCAGACACAGAGACCTGCTCAACATCTTGCACCTGGGTCATTAGTACTCACCAACCCATTTTCCTTGATTGTTACTGTTGCTCACACACAGGTTCACAGTTACACTCATTCCAGTCCCTGGTGCTATGCTCCCTCCACCCCGTGCTCTGACTCCAGTTGCTGCGCACAGATACCCCTGCACACAAAGAAGAGGGACCTCCCACCTAGGGAGGAGCTAGGAAAAAATTTATAAGGGACCAGAAACAGACAGGCGATCAGTTGTAGGGCAAGGCCAGACAAGAGTACAGACCAAACTATTTACATGAGATGATCTCTTCTAATCCCTTAATCCCTCTCTTATTTTCTCACTCCTGTTCCTCCCAAAATCACCAAAAAACCTCCCTTTTCCTACCATTGATTCCTGCCCTAAACACCCTGTAAAACCTGTGCGGTGTCAAACTGCTTTTCCCCTGCATCCTACAATGTGTCCCACCCCAGAGGAGCAACTCCTCTTAGCAGGAAAGATGTTTTACAAAACTGCCCTCCATGACACCCGGTGAAGGTTTTCACACCTGGACACTGAGGCTGTCGTCTCAGCTGAGTTAGCACTCCTAGGAGTCTGGACAAACTGATTGTTCTTAGTAGTTGTAGGCTTGTGTTCCCACCTGTCCCTGTGAATTCAGACAGGTCCTGATGGGCTGACAATCCCTGTAATGGCCTGAGCATAGCCCAGCAGGGCATTACTTGGGCTTCAGGTCATCCTACTGCCTTCCCAAGGTCCTTTATGGGTGTGGAGATGCTCTTCAGTACATAATTTAAGAGTAGTGTGATGCATAATGTATCAGTACAAAAGATGTGGAGCTGCACCAGACAAGCACACAAAGAAAAATGGGAGAAGAGAAAAGAGAACATTGGGACAAGACCAGGAACAAATTTTTAAAAAGTAGAACTGCCTATGAAAGTATTGGAAATCAACTGGAAGAACAAAAAGCCCTAGAAATTATCCCGGCAGTGCCTTGAAAGACCAACAGTGCTTCTAAGTACTAACCGTGTATACAGAAGATGAGCCCTCATTTCCAGCTGAAATCTTGAGGCTATCAACAGGATGGATTAGCACCAGGGTTTTGTTTCCTCACTGCTCTGTGCCCCCTCCCATGGCAGCTGCTCAGAGCCACCTCTCAGCCATCACCACAGAGCCAGCAGAAAGCAAACCTCGTACTTGAACTCACCAGTGAGCTGATTTCTCACAGCAGCATCACTAAATTGCAAGAGTGCTGTACATGCCCATGACCAACAGTTAACTGCCAAATTAATATAATCTCAGTGCTTGGCTATTGCGGGGTGACAACATTGTGGGCTTCTCCCTGCATATATGAGGAATTTAGATATGTAGAAAAAGCCTTCTCAATAAATTTGCCACTTAAGCCTAAAAGCCTTTAAATTTTTTCCAATGACATGTCCCAAAATTCAACCCTTACTTGAGTACAATAACACTAACCCAACCACTAAGCCCCCAGCACAGAAGCAGAGGCTGAAAAGACCAAACAAGTAATTTCCCCAACACCTGACTGTGCTGAGACTGACTTGAACATGACATTTACAGGAGAATGATGCAAAAATAATTTTCAGAATATTCATATCCCAGATCTTGTTTCACATGACAACTAGAGATGTCAGATAGACTTTATAAAAACACTCATCATCTATTCTAAAAGGAAGGATACTTTCTGATGGGTTCATTAATTAGTGGAAGGAACATTTCGTGTAATCACAGAAACATTATTAACAGTAATAAATTGCACCTGCCCTGAAGCAACATAAAATCAATGACTTTACAAGAAATTGTTAAAACTATGGTGATGCTTCAAGAAAAATGCTCATTTGAAATATATGAAGGTTGTGATGTTAAAGCCATTGTATTTTCATACAATTTTTGATTTAGAGATATTTGATGTTACTGGGTTAGATCTATTTTCTTTGCTCGCATTACTGGATAATAGGGATAGAAATACACTTTTTGTGGATAAACCTCTGGATTAATTAGGAAACATGGTCAAGTGGCTGGTTGAAATTCAAAGCGTGATGAAATGAGAATTGCTCCTCAGAACAATTATAGGCAACAGCATCCTCAATGCTTGCTTTTTTCAAAAGTGATAGCAGCCTAGATCCTCCTGGATCAGGATTTTCCTGTCCTCAGTGTGGGATTAAGCCAGAGTTTCGAGTATGGATGGCAGATCAGAGTCATGACTGTAGTGCTTTACCCCCAAGACTATCTGTCTTATATACTGTGTATAGATTCTCAAGATATTTTTTTTTTTTTTTAATGAGAGGTATGTAATATCAGGAAGTAGATTTTTGCTGAGAATATTATTGAGGAGTGGAAGAATGAAGGAGTTTTACACAAATGGTAAACTTTCTTGACGGAAAAAGTTCTCCATAAACCATACTTTTTTCCTGGAAAAAAGTTGTAATATCGATTCTCCAAAGAAGGTGTACCTCAAATTTACTAAATTTTCATATGAATTTCACTGATATATGAAAGTATTCCAAGAGTAACCACTGCCATGACTAATTTCACTTTGCTTATTGATCTTTCACTATAATTCTGTGAAGATATTTTTCTCTCATCTATTTGAACATAGAGTAGTTTCCCATCTTCACCCAGAAAATATTTATCAAAACTGAACCTCACTTCTGTATAAATTAACACTGACCTATATGAGATAACTATTTTTGCTACCCAGTTCACTAAGGATGTCACTGGTTACTTTATGTAACGGAGAAATTTTAACTTCAATTTCTGAGTTGATTTTTTTTTCGCTCTTTAAAAATTGAATTCTTTTGAAAATGCAGTCAGTTCATTACCTAATGTTAACCCTTATTCTATATTCTTCCATTTGCTGAAGGAGGGCAAATGTCATTAGCTCTGTTCTCCTGTTATTATTTTTCCCCACTAGCTTATAATTTATTCTTGATGGTAATTACAGACAAATAAAATCTAATGCTGATAATTAAACATATGTGTCTCTTTAAAGACTCAACCAGAGGTCACAATTGTCAATAGTTATACAAACATTATTAGTATTAATTTAGCCTTAAGTGCTAAAGCATCACTTAACATGTAAACTGAAGCAGATTTTACATATAAATTAACAAGTAGGAGGTTTTCCTTTTGATGCTGTATAACTATAAGGAGGAAATTCCTGCCATGGAATACTCTAGAAAACTATTATTTTCATAGAGAATTATTGATAGAGCAGGCAAAAAATTTGTCTTTTATATTTAGGATGATACAAACTGTAACAAATACGCATGAAGGACAAACACAAATGGAGACAGCATGCTATGTAAAAATAAAATTAGATCCCTAGGAAAAAAACTACCAAGTTTAAATTAATAATTAAAGTGCTTTAGACACTATCCTGGAAAGGAAAAACATAATGCAAGACACCATGATATATGGATACAATAATGTACCACCTTATAACCACCAGGTTAGGACACATCAAAAGGCCATCCTCTGTCATTAGTATGATCAATAAAAATACATTTAACACGCTGAATATTAGGTTAAATAGGAGGTAGAGAAAATTCAATTAATTACTGCTATGTTTTGGAATCTTACATGACCAGGCAGATTTTAATCTATCCTAGAAAAAGTCAAATTTGCTTAAGAAGAAATTAATACACAAATGTAATCCTTTACTAGAGGCAAAAATAAATTTCCATAAAGCCAAACTTCATGATGCTTCTTTTTTATAATATCCTTGGCTTGGTAAAACAAGGTGACTAACAAATAATGTAGCATATTATCTTGGGTAATGTTTTCGCAGAGTTTACTCCAAACATATCTCTCATTTACATAATTTATGTAGCTACACTGAGAAACACTTTATTAAAGCAAGCATTAATCTACCTAATTTCCACATTGAGCCACCTCAAAACTACCTTATCAAAATTCCTGTCATGTGAAAAGCTCAACCAATATCTGATTAAATAGATTAAATATAGCTGATCACACAATCCACACACACTCCAATTCACCACTGTAACATATTGCAGAACTTTGTTATCATCTACCCAATTAGCAAATACTTTTTCTGAAGTTTTTCTACAGTTTTCCCATAACTCTACCACTACCATTCTTTATTTCATCAACAAATAATTATCACAATATGCCTCTAAGATATTTTTGTTCTCAGAGATTACATTCCTTTGTACTTGCTCAACTCCAAATATTTGACATGGATTGTTCATCCTCAAAATTCTCATCTTGCCATACTAACTCAAGGCATAGTTCCTGCCAATTTTAGTTTGGGGTTTTGGTTTGGGTTTTTTTTTTTTTTTTTTTGGTACTTACTGAAACATACAGTTTGAACTATACCTTGTTTGAACTTTAAACTTGTCCTGATTGGAGGATTTGTCCAAAAACACATGACAAAATCTCTCTAATATCTTGAATTGCCTACATGTTGCAGCACAAAGCAGTGACCTTGTCAAGGTGAGTCATGAAACTAACACAAAGAGAACAGTAAAAAGCAGTGGGACTGAGTGTGCCCTCAGTATGCTTGCAGATGATGCTGAGCTCTGTGATGCAGCCACACTCTGGAGGGAAGGGATGGATCCAAAGGGACCTGGACAGGCCAGAGAGATGGGCCTGTACAAAACTCATGAGGTTCAACAAGGCAAAGTGCAAGGCGTTCCATCCTGGTCAGGGCAATGCCAAGCACGAATATAGGCTGGAGAGAGAAGGGATTGAGAGCAGCCCTGAGGAGAAGGACTTTGAAGGGTTGGTGGATTGGAAGCTCAAAATTACTGCTGCTATGTCTGCTGGCAGCCCTGGAAAGTCAAACTTACCCTGGGCTGCATCCAAAGCCCTGTGGGCAGCAGGGCAGGGAGAGGATTCTGCCCCTCCCATCTGCTCTGGTGAGACCAACCTGTAGTACTTGTGCCCAGCTCTGGGGCCCTTAACATAAAAAGGATGTGAACCTGATGGAGTAAGTACAAAAGAGGCCACAAAAATGATAAGAAGACTGGAGCACCTCTCCTTTGAGAACACATTGAGAGAGTTGTGACTGATCAGCCTGGAGAAGGGAAGGCTCCATGGAGAGGCATGGGATCATAGAATAATCCTGAATTGGAAGAGACCCAAAGGAATAATTGAAATCCAACTCCTGGCCCTTCACAGAACACCCCAACAATTACACCATGTCCCCAAGAGAGTTGTCCAAAAGTTTTGTGAGCTCTGGAAGACTTGAGGCTGGGACCATTTCCCCAGGGAGCCTATCCCAGTGCTAAACCACCCTTTAAGTGAAGAAACCTTTCCTGATAGCCAATATAAACCTCTGCTGAGACAACTTCAATCCATTCCCTTGGGTCCTGTCACTGGCCACCACAGAGAAGAGATCAGTATCTGCTTCTTTTTCCCTCATGAGTAAGCTGTAAGTGCAATAAGGTCTCCCCTCAGGCTCCTCTGCTTCAGGCTCTACAGAGCTGAATGCAACTAAATCCATTTTATAACACTCAGATTGTAGCCTAGAGGTTTGCATAAGAGTAGAATCCAGCATGACACCATCCTGGTCAAAGTTTTCATCCACAGGAGCTGGAAATTATGTCAGTCATGGCCATAATTTTGGGGGTGAGCGATCGGCGAGGTGCAGAAGCAAAGCGAACTTGGGAAGAAAGCACATGAACAGTGAATTAGTTCCACTAATTCACTACTAACACACGTATACCAGCAGTCACTGTCAGTGTGCTGCCTCCCCTACACCAACATCTGTGTGTTATCTGTGTCCAACCCCTGGCTTACCATCAAGAACAGATCTCCAAATTACCTTGCAATTATGCACATCAGTGGTTTTGCTATTGCTGGTCCATCTGCACGAATCATGTTAGCCAAATGCAGCCAATTTTAAAATACATCAAAAGAGGCTAAACTCAAGTATGCTCAAAAACAAGATCTTCTTTTCCTTCCCAGTATTACTTTTATCACATCCAAGTTCTTTCTTATTATTAGTTAAATTGTATCATTCCAGAATTCATTTCATACATCTAGAAAACGTGAATCTTTGAAGCAGTTGAAATTCATTACCTTTTCCCAGTGTCCCACACTACAGACCTATATTGTTGATAAATAACAAAATATTTCCCATAAAGAACTCCTTCTAAATACTCAGTCCTATTTTGGCAAAGTGTATTTTGTAACAGGTTTGGCTTTCCTGAAACTCTCTGTACAGACTCTGATGGTTTTTAATAAAATTGACATGGGATATGAAAACTCTTTTAAGACATTTATAAACTTATCATTATGAAATTACCAAATCCATATCCATTTATTTTAAAACAAAACCTGTATGTGAGATTACATCTAACACCACAGTGCAATACCAAAGGGGAGGAGTGGAAGAGTCTGCTCAGCCACATGAATACAAAAGTAAAATTCAATAAAAATAATCAGCTTTTCCTCCTTTCCTAACTGACTGCCAAAAAGCTCATCCCATCTCAGCAGAGGCCTTGGCATGGACCCAGTAAAAAATCAGTGTTCAATTTCCAGTGCCTAGCTCAAAAAGCTTTTCTTTGTGTTCCATTATTCAGCAGGTAATTGATTTCAGCTTATTTACATTTTTTGTTCTGGAGTGCAACTGGTGAACTCTCTGTGTTAGTGTTCTCATAGATGAAAGCTAAAGATAAATCTTCATCCATTTCTGAATTATCCATGAACATATTTGAGCTTTAAAATTTGGTCTGATATTCAAATCTATATGATGAAAGATCCAAGTAGCTAGATGTCTTAAAATAGAAAATGATACAGAAGAAATTGTGTGTAACAAGACATGCATCACCCACTCAAAGCAAAGGTAGCGTTGATGGGGAGCCATTCAATTTCATTGGCACAGAAAATGAGAATTGTTCCTGTATGTGACTTTCTAAGATGGGTGGCAGACAGCATTAGTGCCAAGCAGGGGAGGGCTTTATTGAGTTTGAGTAAGCCAAAAGCTTAAAGCTCATGGAAAAGGTTCATCCTGAACCCATAAATCGCTGCTACAGCCTGTGAGTTTGTGCTGCAACTCACTCAATGTTTTAAAGATTAGCAAAAAATATGATAATGGCCTCATCACAGAATACCCTGGTGCTGGGAGATATGCTAATTATTCAGGGACAGAGTAGTCTGCATCTATATTCACCCGACAAGGAGTGAAGTCCTTGTGCATGGCATGGGCATGAGTACATGTGCATGAAGCAAAGAGTGTGTGCATGACACACTGCCACATTTTAAGATAATATCACAAGGTACTCACAAGCTCCTGCTTGATAATAGGTGTAGGAGCAAAGACCAATGATAGTGTCTTCACACAGTACCTCACTGTGTCCCTATAACCTTTTCTAACTGCAACACTGGATTATTCTCTTGTTTTTTTCCTTTGTCATACTCTGTTGACTAAACAACTTTGCCATTCAGTAACACAGTTTCACACAAGCATGACTTCAAAATAGTCTTGAAAATACCATGACTGACTCAATATTCCTAAAAAAAATTGTCTAGCAGTTGGTTGAAAAAAATGTGCAGATGTATAGATATATATGTATACATAAAGATATGTATATAGAAGCAACATCTTTAGAACAAGTATAGAAGTATTTTTCTACATTCTTAAAATACAAAATACCAAAAAATACAAAATACCAGACCTATAAAACAGCACAACATCAATTCAGATGTCCTGTTGTGCTGCTGGAGTTCCAACAAAGCAGTGTGCAAGAAACTGACACATTCTACTATCAGATCTGAGCACTGGAGCATGCTTTCTTTCATCATTCAAAAAACTTCATGTTGAAAATCTTTCTTTTGGGAGGATTTGGTGCGCTAGACACAGATATGGATGAAGTTTGCTTTTGTGTGTATTCACAAGGCTGATAAGTAATATCTTTTTGCTTCCTCTCCTCTCCTCTCCTCTCCTCTCCCTTCCCTGCACATCCCACAGCCTCTGCTCAATTAATAAGGAGTTTATGTTAGACTTACACTGAAAAATAATGCTCTATGGTCACCCTTTCAACAAAACACAAATGCACCCCCTTATTATTTTGGAAAAACCACTTCTGGGAAGGGGAAAAAAAATCCACGTATCTTCCTAGGACATTTTAAAAAGGAGAAATAACAGGCAGAGGGTTGGGTGGAGGGAGCATTGAACATACCTGCAAATGAATTAAACAGCAGATGATAGTATCCCACACTGAGTCATGACATATGGAGTATTAGTCATCATTAGTCATCATTAGTCATCATTCTGTACTACTCTGTAGTACAGAAATTCACTAGGAAAAACATTTGGAAAGTGGCAAACAGTGGGAAATCAGGATGAAACAACGAGGACGCCAGTCTAGCACACCAAGTTTGGTATAACATTACTCATATGAATAATCTTTATTAAAGATGCAGCTCATTCTGTTCACAATCTGTTCGTGTAGACTGACAAATAAATAGGTGTAGGTGAGTTTAATACCATAATTACCAATAATATTTGTCAATCAAAGAGTAAAAAAATACAGACTGAATAGCATTTCCCTACCACTCTTTTCTATTTTCTATTTTTTCTAAACATACAATTTTCTTTATAAAGCAAGATTAAAAGGGATTCCTGACCCAAGACACTCAAAGAAGATAGCAGGAATTGGACTTGGACTCCACTTCAGATACCTATTGGTATTGAAGAGAAGACCTATCAGAAGTTTAGAAGAAAGTTTATTAGAAGAGGGAACCTATTAGAAATGTATTACTATCAGAGATTTCTGACTTTCCCTCATTGTTGTGTTTAATAATGTTAAAAAACTACCTAGCAAGATGCACATATTATTTTATGTGACATAGTTGCAATAATTAATCTGTAATAGTTTATCTGTCCTTCTAGTGGGATGGGATTCATAAATTCTGCTGAAATTGCTAGAGGACCAGCATCCACCAAACAATAAAATAATGAATATGCCTCTAAGAAAATACCTATCTTACTATTGCATTAGTACCTTGATTTTTCCTGGAACTGAATCTTTTTCTAAGGCAAAACACAGCTCTAGTAGGAGGTACAGGTCTGTAAAACCTTCATGAGAGTGATCCAGGTACATTAAACCTTGACAGGATATCACTGTAATGGCCAAAACTAATGTGGAAGTATTGAATATTACTTTCCAGCATGGATATATGCTTGCCCACTTCCTCAATCCCTCAGTCCCTTTGCTTTGGAAGACAGAGGGATATCGTTGCTGCATTGCACAAGTTTTTACACTGCTGAATAAATGTCTTAAGCAGAGCCTAAACCAGTTTGTTCATCTCCTATTCCCAATTTTCCTCACAATGGACTGTACATAGGTTTTTAATCCTATGTTTCCACTCTAAGACACTCCACCACCAAAATGCCACAAAAATGGCACATCATTTTGGTTATGAGCATAGACATACGACAGGGTTAAAGACAGGGTTAAAGTTCATGTATTCAGCCTTTGTACATTTGTCATTAGACAGTGCATCTCTGTACTGTCTAATTAATATTTTACAAAAATAGGCAAAATCCAAAAAATGAATAGTGTTGAGCCTTAAAAAAATGGTATAGAAATACAATCCTAAGTGTAGAGCAATACATTTTGATGTGTTTACAATTTGACCAGTAGTGTTTAGTGCTTTTTCCTTTTAAGTGCATCTAAAATGAAAAAGATTGTATAATAGACTGTACTGCACAGCTTCATTTAATTCTCTTATTTGTAAGAACAAATTATAATAGCTTAGCTACAGTAAAACCCATAGCAGTTAGGGGATTTTTAAATTAGTTTCTTGTACTCGCATACTTATAGCTTCTCAGTTTGTTTAGTTTAAATAATTTTAATGCTGAACCCAGCACAAACAGAAAGCTATTAACCATAGGAATAAAAATTTGGAAGTTGAGGTTTTAAAAATTGCATCAACGTTATTATTCCATTTAATAATAGCTTTTTCATTGTAATTTAAAAGGCAGTTTATCTTGCAGTTAAAGTGATAAAATGTAATGGTATAAAAAATAGCCTTTTCACAAACCACTGATTTAATTAAATTTAGAGATCATTGTGAACCAGTTTTATGATTCAATTTTTGCATTGTATTTTTGTTCTTTTTAATCTGAATGCCTATGTATATATAGGCATGCTGATTATAAATATAGGTGCAGAGATATGTGTATTTTGATAATTTATTTGGATTGCATTGCCATGCTGTATAGGTTGGTGTTTTCAACATGCTGTATTTTAACTGTTAGGAATAGTGTGATAGGGTTTCTCAGATCTCTACAAATTAGGCAAAATTAGTGCAGTTCTAGTGAAAAGGGGGAATTTAAGAAAACTCACTTATAAAGTGAACTGATTTGCCAAATGATTTTCCAGACTTTCTTTCCTGAGTCAAAACTTTACTCAAGTTTGCAAGACAGGGCATCTGGATACACAAGAGCTTTCTATCACTCTAATTCCAGCACAGAATCAAACACAATGGGAGCCTCACGGCTGAAACCAAAGCAGGAGATTTGCATACATATATATATTTATATATATACACAAAATTTATGCACATCTTTCATAGAGCTAGTTCTTCAGCCTTAATGGCTGCAGACAGAAAGGTGAAGAAAAAGAATGGGAAGGTCTCTTACCTATCATATCTAAAGATGAGCTATCTCTACAAATTTGTCTCTAATGGCAGTAATAAGATTAATTTTATAGACAATTTTTCAAAAATTTCAAAGCTTAAGTGTGGGAAGAGTTGGGAGGGAGTTGAGCTGCAGGCTGTGAGACATATCTCAGCAAGCATGTGACAGCACAAAGAAGCTCATGGCAGCACAGAGAGACTTGTGTCCACCTGACCTTGGGAGCAGGAGGTACCACACAGCAGACCCCTACAGGAGAGGAGCCTGCCAGAAGCTGACAGAGGGGTCAACAGTGTGTGATCACCCCATAGAAGGACACTTAGGATGCGTGTCACTGATATGGCAACGTGGGATAGGTCATGTAGTGAGAATTGCCATGTAAGGAAATACTGTGCCTTGAAAAAGTGCATAAACTCAGCTCATTTCTTTGAATAAATGATTCAGATTCCCTGCCAGTCAGAGTTGCTCTCGGCTGCTCACACTTAAGTGATCGCAGGTATGAGCTAATTCCTCTAGGTTTCTTGAAGCTGATTCTCTCCTGTGAGGTTCAAAACATTCACATCTTGCTTTGGTTTTGGTGGCAATAAGGTTTTGTATCCCACAATGTTTTATGAAAGTTCATATCATAAAAATAACATCTCTAAGGATGAGATAAATCAACTGATGAGACCCAGTGAGATTAGGTTTGTTGGTAAGAACACCATCACCTACTAACACCAAGATTGAGGGTTCAATTCCTGTATAGGCCATTAACTCACAATTTGGACTTGATGATCCTTGTGGGTCCGCTCCAACTCAGAATACTCTGTGAAATCTGTGAAATCAAATATTGTCTCCATCAGCACCATGCTGAAGTGAATTCAAGGCCAGGCTGGACAGAGCTCTGAGTGACCTGGTCTAGTGGAAGGGGTGTCCCTGCAATGTCAGGACAGTTGGAACTAGATAATCATTAAGGTCCCTTCCAACCCAGGCCATTCTACAGTTCTGTGATTCTGTGTTGAACTCTTGAGCCTGAAGAAGTGATGGCCTACAAACCAACATATTTTTCTTTAGCTACACTCCACATCTACCACTTGTCCTTGTCCCAGCTAGGAACCCCACACTCCTTCAAGTGTGCCCATAGAACGTCTTTTGGCTCAAATGAAAACAAAAATCTAAAAAATGCATTTCACTGCTTCAGGTTATCCTGCAGCCTTAGAGATGTGTGTCTACAGGTATATGTCAGCAACATGTCAGTAAAATGCTTCAAGGAAAACACTGCAAAGTTGAACTGCAAGTCAAAGATTGTGTGTTATCTTAAACAGAGTTGATTTCAGCAATGTCAAACCTCAAACTTCTCTTAAACATCACAATGACTCCATTTATCCAGCAAAAGTTGATTTCAGTTTATATCTTCCTTATCTCACTTGGATGTCAAGAGTATATTTAACAATTTTAAATCAAATGAAAACTTGTATTTGGAAAAATTAAGAAATATCAGTAAGTGTTGAAATGAGAAAGCACTGGACCTTGCTGGCAAAAAGAAAGAAATAACAATAAATTAAATTTTAGTTGAAAGATTGTATTAATACGTCCATACAATTTATTCACCTTTGAGAAAACGCAGCAAACTGACACTAATTAACCAAAGGTTTACAAAACACCATTGTAAGATGTTCATAAATTTAACAAACAAGAGGAGTCTGGATGAAATCCACTGTAAAATAAGTGAGATAACACTGTTTGAATAACTAGCATTGACCCTGAATTACCTTTAACTCACATTTTATTGTCAGTATAGTAGTTTATCCTGCAGGGATATAGGAATACTGAAATATCCAAAATTTGACAGCAGGTACTGAGGTACAAAATTTGACTTCTTTGTACTGAGCAAAACAAGAAGTAAAGTCTCTGAGATAGGTAAGAGTACTTTCTGAAAAACAGACAAAAGTACAGTCAATCATTTTCCAGTCCTATATTTCTACTCCAGAAACATATAAAAGCCTTTCACATCTAACTGATATCTCTGATATATATTATATGAATGCAGATCTTTTTTGTACAGATGATTGCCACAATTTGTTGGGCAGGCTGAATCATTTTTCTAAGTTGAACTACGCAGTTTAATACTACTATCCCCACTACGTTTCCATTTCTGGGTCTGAAACCGTGCTTTGTAGCCTCTTTTCACAACGGGAAAAGCTGCATTTGCTGTTTTGAACTGAACGTGGGGTACAAAAGCCATGGTTGCAAATAGAGAGGGATTATCAGTTTGCTAACACTTGCATTTGACAGTGTTGTACGCAGCCCTTTTGTTTGTCTGGCATCAAATCCCCAGAATTTCAGACCGGTAAAAGCAGATAGTGACCACTGGCATAGAATCTTAGGACTGAATCCCACAGACCTTAGCAAGACTTGTGTAGTTTTGATAATTCAATTGATAATTCTTTTACATTGCTATTGAAGAAATCAGTTTCATAAAAACATTCTATTACCTGCTAAACCAGTAAAAAGTATACTAAGCATGGCATAATAAGAGGAGCTGGTGTCCTTGAAATTATTTTGCGAGTTTCTGGAATCTGAATGGATTACTTCTTAAGAAAGGACCTATATATGGACATTTTACATCGTGTTTGACTTAAACAGCCATTTATTCAAAACTCATTTGTTTTTCTAGTTATTAATGCTCTTTATGGATGAAATGCAGGCCACATAAGGCTTTTAATTTATAAATCTGACTCTGAGTCTTAAAAAAAGAAGCTTTTAGGACTGCAGCACAGACTCTGATGTATTTCCTTAGGAAAAAAAAAACAAAACTCACAAAAAAACTCCAATACTAACAACAAAAACCCTCCAAGCAACAAGAAAAAAAAAACAAACAAAAATATTCTGAAAAAAAAAAAGCTTCTAAAACACAGAAATTCAAGGTTTACACACTGAGATGCACTGAAGTTCCAAATACAGCTTCTGGCATCTCAGTATTTATTGTCCACATGCAGACATAGTTTTGATAATTGTTTCCAGAAAAAAATTATGTGGGAATTTAAAATATATAGGAAAAACCCTGTGCTGCAAATAAAAGCTTAGATAGTAATATCTGGTAAGACATTCTCCAATGCCCATTCTAGCATCTGTAGTTTACTTCATTTTGAATTGTATGCTTAGACAGCAAACAATCCTTCATGCAGCTTCACATCCTTTTGCTAACACATGGAGTATTTACTGTGCTAAGGATTGCACAGAGGAGTTGGGTATGCAGCTTAAGAGAAAGAAGAAAAACAGAGTTAGGATTATTTTTCTGAATCTGTCCTTGAAGATGACTTGCTCTAGTTACACCCTAGAAAAGAAATGTTATTGAAACTCTATTTTATTTTAAAAACATTGCTGTATTACAAACAACAAACAGGAACCATTTTAACTACATACACCTGTCATCCTGTATTTATATTTCAATAGGTTGAATTAGTACTTAAAATATTACGGCACTCTCGGAAGCACTATTACTGCTAATCACTCTTTTTTTCCCCTGCAATTTTTTAGGAGTTAAAGGATATGCTGATGTTAGGGGATTAAGAGTAATTGCCCAGCTTCTCCAATGTTGTATAGCATTCTTAAAAGGTGATACAGGTGTAATATCAACAGAAGTTAATTTAAGACCATAATGTGCTGCATGGTATTGAAACGAGAGAATATATCTGGAATTTTTTTCAGTAATGTCGCATGATTTTAACAGACTAGAAATTAGTAAATAACAACTATGGGTTTTTTTAATGCATTGTCACCAATATCTGCATTCAAGTTGTTGAAAACACTTTTTAAAGTATAACCATACCTCATCATTGTAAAATGTGAACAGTGCAGAAACACTTTTTACAATTTATTATTTATTTTAAGAGACTTCTTGTTTACTAGCGAGGAGCATACAGGAAAAATTGTTCTTCATTTTATAGATACATTGAGTTGGAGAGGCTATCAGATAAAATATGCAAAACATTTGATGTAAAACTAATTCTGGGTAAAGAAAATAATTCTGAAAAGCCTGTAGCACATTTTGAAGTATGTAAAATACTTTCTTCTCACTGAGTAAGATAAAGTTTTCCATAAAAAAAAGAAGGTGTATTGCTTAATTATGTCTTGCTTATATATGATAACCATCGACCTTCTGTAAGAAATGGTCAAAAATGGCTCAGAAACCCTTTCAGAAAGATAGTCCTAAAAGCAAATTCCAGAAAGTAATTAACTGGAATCACTCTACTGCCTGATGCAATAGAGAATTAAATCTGTCATAATCCTCTGCAGTAACACATGCATCAAGAAAACCATATTTAGTCTTCCTCTCTCCTACAAAAATCTGAACAGTGATGTTCAAAAAAATTTTCAAATAATCATTCATTACACTGTATGTAAGGCGAAGAAACAAGAAAGGCACCACTCAGAACTTGAGCATTCAAAAGAGCTGCAGTGTGTGTCAGCACAAGAAAATCTACCCAGAAGACATTTAAGTCATATGCTACACACAGGGCAGGGTGTTAAAATGGTTAGGGTTTGAAAACAAGCTTTTTCACTATAAAGTATTTTTGCAACCTGTCTCCAAGATCCTCTTACTGTAAGATAGACTTTAATTCAGAACCATTTGTTTTCTCTGATCCAATGCATGAATTCTGATATAGCAGAAATTAAAGACATTTTAGTTAAATAATTTCCTATGTTTTCGATAAAAAATGCGAAGTATTTTGACAATGACAAGGCAGCCTGTGGCACTTAACAAGGAGGAAATCCTTTGTTCACACTAATTTTAATACTGCCTGTTTAGACTAATGAATATCTCCCCTTTCAAGCTCTCTCAGAAGAAATGCTTTATTCTCAAAAAAGATAAAACTTCTTGGTCACACTGACTTCTGTTGTCCACAGCCACTTTGCCACAAGAGACCAGGGACTGCCATTTCAATAGGAAAGAGGCAGATCTTCAACTTTGTATTGGCTCTGATGTCAAAAATGAGTGAGATCTTTCTGTACTGGATTCATTTTTGTTCCAGCTCTTCCAGAACTGAAGATCCCTTCTATCCTTTGCAGGGATTTCAAAAAAATCTCCAACACTAACTTAAGTATCACATATTGCTCTGTTCTCTCTGCTCACATGGGCTACAAAGACTCATTCTGCTGAAGTAGAACACTTAAATATTCATCTCAGATGCTTCATTTGAAAAGAAAGTGGAGTTAAGTTAAGGAACCTCACCTCATCCATTTTCTCCCTAAGAATTGCTCACTCCAGAGTATCAAAGTTTTCATTTTCTAACATTTCTGCTGTTATTGCCCCATAAAATAAAGTGACACTTGAAGTAACATATAATGGCATTTACATGTAAACATTAAAGAAAAATGGAGGACTTCTTTCCTTAGAAGTGTTCCAAGATCCCCATTATGGGTGCAGTCTTTCCTCATAAGATCACTTCAACTGAGGATTCCTACACCTGGGTTAACTAGAGCTGTTAAACTCTCTTAATGCAAGATCTAACACTTAGACAAGTGCAGCATATGCCTTTCCCAGGCATTTGAGAACATGAAAAAGACAGATTGCTCACCAAGTTGACCACACCGAGAGTAAACCTTTCATGTTTGAACAAAAAGGTTGGGAGAGCAGCTAGAAGAGATGGAGTCATGCAGGGGGGTGGCAGCAAGTTGCTGTCAGCTCCTCTGTCCTCGAACAGCTTGCTGTGGTGACAGGCTGCTTGGTGAAATGGGGTAGACAGACAGGGATGGCCGGGGAAGCAGGCAGGAAAGTTGCTCTGCAGGGAGATGTGCCCTTTCAGCACTCCCTCCTCACCAAGAAACCAGAAATGGTGGGAGAAATTATGGCACAGTTGACTGTGTTTATGTGCTAAGACTCTTCCCATAACTTAGCCCTTTTAGGAAGACCTTTGGTCAAACAGGTGAAATTTTTCCAGGCTTTGGGGCCTGCCTGCATCCAAGACGGGTCACTTGCAGCCCAGCCATGGGAGTTTCTCTCTCAGTCAGCTCTCAGGCAAAGTCTCTCTGGGGACAGAGCCTCTGTTTTATCCGAGCTGCCTCCTGCATGTGGTATGTGTTAACGCTTGCCACACGTGTGCAGCCTTTAAAGTAATTTTTCACTCCATGTCAGAAAATAGATTTATAACATATGTAGAGGCATAAATAAAAATTAAATTAGTTTCTCGTATACTGCAAAAGGGCATGGTCAAATGATGAAAATAAAAAACTAAGTGCTAAGGAGAAGTTTGAAAACCTGCCACCCAGAGTGCTGAGGAAAACTTAGCCTAGGAAAGCTCACACACACTGTGACTGTCACTGCATCATTAGAAAGACATCAGGTCTGAAGCCACAGGAATAACTTCAGTAACTCAAGAGCAGGGAAAAAGGGGAGACCAAATCTTCCAGGTTTGGCAGATGATAAAAAGGGAGGAGAGCTAGAGAAAACAGCTTTGAAATGGAAGGGAATGTGTTCACATCTTCAGAAAAGAAGGTGGAGGAGTATCATACCATATTTATAGTAAAGATTTTATATAATGGTTATTTGCTACTGGAACTATGGTAACAGTATGGTTAGGAATAAACATTATGTAAAGTGTCTTAAATTCATTCTCAAACTCCACAAAATGTTAGTGGTACAGCCACATCACCGTACAGCGGCAAAGTCTAAATGCATTTTCAATGTGCTGTCTATAAAATTAGTAATCTTTTTTTTAATAATAGTAAAAATCCCACATGAAATAAACTTATTCCATAAGAGAATTTACCTTTCTAAATATTATTATGAATATACAAAGGGAGGTAATAGATATTCCAGACTTATGGACAAAAATGAAGACACAAAATATAGAAAAAAATTCATTTACATAAAAATAATCTTCATTATATTCAATTTTGAAAATGAATACTTATGCATTAGCCTAATAATTAGGCTACGATATCTGGATCACTTCCACCAGACTTTATGTCATAATCTGAAGCACTGGAACTGCTGAGTAATAATTTCATTGTCAAAGTTGCATCATAAAGAAACAATAATATTTGATTCTTCAGGAAAATAGTATATAATATTCGAAGGGCCTAAGTATTCATAAAAATAATTTTAATGTTATTTAAAGATTTAAATCGAATATGTCTAAAATAATCTAAATTGTACCAAAGATTGCATTTTAGAGGTAGTCAGAGCATATTTCTTCTTATGACTGTGAAGACTTTTTTCTTAAACTTGATTTAAAAAAATATATTTTCAAATATCCAGAAAGACACCAATATTTTTTTAATGTTTTCTCGCACCTAAGGTGAGAAACTGGCAAGTGGAGTATCGGTGCCCTTATCCTATTTTGAAAATCTGCACCAGCATGGAAAGTTCTCTTCTCATGTGCAGACACTTATCCCAAGAACCCTTCTTTTCTGGTGAATGCATTTAAGGAAAAGTATTATTGCCAGTCAATCTTTGCCGCCCTGAAGAGAATCAAGTTTTACTGTTTGACAAAGCCATTTAGGGTCAGGAGTGACAATAAGATGATGATCAAGTTCACTCATGTTATTTCAAAGGATATATCAACTTCCTCCTAATACACTGCACTTTATAATGCTTGCCTTTAGATTTACCTGTCTGTGCCAAAAGCAGTATGACCAAGGGAGATAATTACTTATTTCACACTTGCTGACTGACACACATCTGTTTTCTGGAGAGGCTAGCATCGATTAAGGCTCAGTTTGTTGTTCAATGTAAGTTACATGCTGCTTCTGTTCATAAAAGCAAAATTCACACATGCACAGGTTTGCAGATGAGGTCCCCCAAAATACTCTTTCAGGCAAATAAGTGATAATTATTTGAGTATTCATAAACCCATATCACATATCCAGATGCTGCTTTAATGGCTGAAGAATCAAGGTCACAGGAAAAAAGTCAATAAAGCACTAATTTCACGATCAATGTGAGTTAAGTCCTTCTCTCAATCTGTTGTCATTCTGAATTCCTGAGTTTAAGCAAACCTTCCTTATTTGAACGTACAAACACACTACTATCCAGCTTGTTTTAGGTGAATGACACATGCAAAAAGAAAACTATGTTCAGGAGCTGCACACTCTCCTTAAAAAGTATAAATTTTCTGCCCATAAAAATCTGTAGCACAAAATGAAGAAATTACCTACTCAGTAGTCTGACACACAACTAAAATTACTATAAAAATTAATAAAAATAATGTTATTTTAAAATTTCAAATAATATTTTGGCAAAGCTTTTAACACAAAATAAATTTTGCCATATCCATTATGGTTTGAATGCAATGTAAATAATTTATTTTTTTGTGGAGTTCAAAAAAATTCAAGGAAAAAAATCATACCCTCTCATTTCCAGAGGATTTCCTTTAACAAGTGGTGTATTTGTAGCTAATTTCTAGTACCCACCAACCTGTAATGCAAACTCTTTTTTTCGTTTTCCTATGACACTTCTATTAGTTAATTCCCTGAAACGGGAAGAGACGAGAAAGAAAAATGCAGTAAAATCGAAAATCACATGAGTCTGTCTGCTACGTTACTGTAGTAATGCATGTCACCAGCATCAAACTTAACTGTCCCTATTAGTAAAAAAATTAAACAATCTTGTGAAATTAAAATCTGATAATTTCTGAAGTAATCCATTTCGTGTTTTTAAATTGTAAATTTTCCATGCCAAAATGTGGCTTTTAAAAAATTATTTTTAAACAGATTAAAATTCAAACATTTTAATGTTATATTATATTGGATTATGCTGAAAGATATTATAAAGGATCAACTTAATATAGCTGAGAATTTTACTTTTTGAAGTTTTCTCAGTAACCTTGAATACACTCCTTTAAAATGGTATTTACTGAAGTTATTTTTTATGAGACTATTTATTTATAAGGGAAAATTGATGTGCAAGAAAAAGACATAAAATTATTCAAAGGCATCCTTTAAGGAAAAAGCACTGAACAGCCAGGATTGTGCCTGCCACAATGTCCTCTTCTCACTGCTGTAACTCTAATGAAAATATCTAGGTGGAAACACAAGCCCTGATTTTTCAATTTCATCTATCCCACTCAGAAGGTGCGATATTCCTGGGTGCCATTTGCTCGGCCAGGGTTGGCAGGGTCTCAGTCCCTTCCCCAGTGGTATTCCCAGAGCTGGAGCTCAGACATTTCAGGCAGTGGACCATGGGCCACATGGAGAACCTGGCGCAGCTCCAGTCAGGGCCAGGGCAGCCCAGACATCCCCTTGTCCCCAGCAGTGGCAAAAATCTAGGCCAGGACATAAAAGAGACAACTGAGTAATGTAAGAGTCATCAGCCAACTGAGAACGTTTCATGTTAACACGACAATTGTGAAGAACTTTCTGAAAGAATGAGACAAATATCTTTTAAGTGTTTAAGCACCAATCCCAGCTTGACCTCTCCTAGAATACAGCTTAAATTTTGCAGTCATCACACCTTTATGGGGAAAGAAGTTGCTTTGCCTTTGGAGCCCTTTTGCACAGCCTCCCCCCATCTTTATAGCTGTGCTGCATATTTGTTTGAAAACCACTAGTGGTATTCATGCTTGGCATTTTTATTACACCATGATTGGTATTTATATATACATATAATTTTTTTTTCCATATAAAGTTCCTAAAGCTCTAGTTCATAAAGAGAATATAAAACCATTCCGCTCCCAGATGGATCTGATTTGTTCTTGAAACATTTGGATAGCTAATCACACATATCTGTGTGCATCTATACACTGACATATCATCATATACATATACATATGCATATTTTATTCAGCTACATCTATATGTGTAATTAGCCATGGTTAGGCAAAACATACATGCATTTCTCTCTGTATGCTTGTGTATCCAGATAGAAACACAAAAACATTGACATTTTCTTACCCTGTGAAGTCAGTCTGAAATATCTATAAAGGCAAACACAGGGTTCTGAGTGCTGTCTACAAAAGCTCCCTCTTTTTCAGGATGTGCTAAGGCAACAGGCTAGAGGTGTCTTCTCCCAGAGATAAGTGTCTCAAGGAAGTGCAATAGCAATGCAAACCAATAGTCAGCCCAAAATATCCTCTGTCCCAAGAAATCACTTGGAAAGAAACAAAGGTAAAATTCCCTTCTCAAGATGAGATTCATCAATTTTGAAATGTAAGAGTTCTATAACCCCTACATGTCTCTCCTCTGATAGAAGGCTAGTCTTTTAAAGTCCTCGTTAAGTAAGAAAATGAACTGGAGTCATGGTTGATCTCTTTCTCTTGTTGTTTATCTACATATTCTGCACGCCAGGCTTAACACCAGCCTAGTGAGAACCTGGAAAAAGCACACCAAGGAGGGCCGAACACACAGATTCGAGGCTCTCTTAAAGATAATTCACCCATTTACCACCGAAAACAGACATTATTTCTACTTTTCTACCAATTCCTAACTAACTTCTATTCACGTAACACTACACTGTGGCAAATTCTAGCCAATCACCCTGTGCCACCAACACTGCAGGATATGGAGTAAAAGAAGAAGAAGGAAGAAGCCTAAAAGCCACGAGGATCCTCCATCTTGTCTTCATTACCCACCATTCTAACAAACTCCAAAGTCTACATTTCTCACCCTGTGATAAATTACATATTATGCTACTACCTAATTTACATTAATGAAAATTCTGTCTCATCCCAAAGCCTAGGAAGCCCTTTCCATAGACAAAGGTTAAAAGCATTACTTTTCAGAGGGTTTGGATCTTTAAAACATGCAGAGAAATATTTTCTGCATTCCAGATTCCAACATTGAAGAATAAATATACAGGTATCTCAGGTCAGCAGAAGATCAAGGAATGGCCTAATTAAGCTATAACACCAAACAATGAGAAAAAGTTTAGTTCAATTCAGTCACATACCAATAAATTCCACATCTTTTCAGCATCATGATATAGATTTCTGATAGACACCAAAAGTTTAAGTGTGTTTTTGAATTTTTATCACTTTATGAAGTGAAGAAAGGCATTGAACCAAACAAAAGATCTTGTTTTGATGAAAACTCCTCAATAACTCCAGGAAGAAGAAAGGCTAAAACCATACAATTGCATGGCCACTACTGCACTGTTCACAAGACCACTCATTAATGAACCAAGTTAGTAGATCATTGTGCTTCTAATATGAGAACCCTTGCCACTGTCCAATTTTTAAACTTAGGGATTAAAACAGCTTGTCCTACAATACTTTGGATAATTAATTTTGTGAAAATTACCTACAGGAATCAAGGAGGTTAACATTTTTTGATTAAAGGATTTTGATTAATGTTTGCGCTGCTTAATTTTAATAGGTATCAAACATTATTCTTCTTAAAAAACCAGAGAATTTACATACAGTGCTATAGTTATAACAAAGAAAAGAACAACACTCCTTCATCACCTCTGTCATACTTGTGATTGAATATCTTTTGTGTGAAGGCTGTCATTGCAAGTACAAATTTCTTGGGGTTGAAATCTGACATTCAAGGCTGGTGGTCGAAATGAATCCTTAAGTATTCACAAATAACAAGACCTTTGCTGTCACCAAAGAAGTTGCAGGTGTTCAAACACATATTTCCCTGGGCTGCTGAAAAACACAACTCTCTGAGCAGTTAAACATTTTTAAATCAGTGTCTTTGTCTTTCTGACAAGGTTAATAAATTAGTGTTGGCATTTGTGCTGTAGGATATAATCATCTTTGGCATGATGACTGGTTGTGCTAGACTACGCCATATGTCAAAGAATTTCAAGAGCGTCAAAATTCTCTCACCCCACCCAAGTACAATCATGCTCTTTCATTTGAGGCAAGAATACAGCTTAACCCTAGAGTTTGAATTTAACTAGACTTCATTTGTATCACAGAAAGATGCTTATGAAATGCCATCTCACCTTTTTGCTACCAGGGCTTTTTCATTGTCTTAGTTTAGGATGTTGCTAGTACCTTTCTTTTAATATTGCTTTATGCATGCATTTGTAGGTTTATATATGTGTAAAACAATCCAAAAATTTTGGCCAGTGAGACACAGATACTCTGGAGGTTTCTCACCAGATATTTCTTGGATTTCTAGCACTTACTTTTTCAACCCGAGTAAAACACTTATCACAATTACTTAGATGATGTTTTCCTGATAAAAGAATACAAGGTGAAAGAATACTGTACAAAAACACATATAGCCCTTAGAAATGGTTTTGCCCAGACCTTCCTTTGCCTCTCACCAACTAAAATTAGTCTTAATTTTTTTTTTCTGGATAAGAATTTTAAGAGCAATTCTTGAATCACTTCAGACAAGCATACCCACACCCCCCTTTCCATCTGCCTGTGAACAACGTGTAGGATGTGCCGTGCTGGTTATTGATGGCACTGGGGGTGTGTGCTGGTCTCTGCTGTTGCATTCCCTGAATATCCAACACATCACTGAGACAGCTTAGTTTGTCCATATCACTCCTCCACGTTTAGAAGGGAGGTGTTTGATCCCTGTACCACTGAGGTTAGAAAAACTAAGTTTTGTCGCTGCGCTGCAGAGATTTCAGTCAGTTCTGGAGATGTTTAAATTCTGCCTGCCATCATATCTCAGCAAATAAAAGTACCAACAGATCATCAACTAAAATATATTCTATTCACAAAAGGAAAATGCACAGGGGGAATATGGCATTTGGGAATAAGGCAACTGACAGACGGAAGCAGCACTGCAATTTATAGGTCTGCTTTTGTCTCAGGCAAGAAACAATTAGTTGTATTTAATAGGGTTTATTTAAAATTATCAGTTAAATCACCTAAGCATTTTGAAAACCATGATCTGTGGTATCCTGAAAAGAGGAGAAAATAGTTTTTCTATTTATATATTCTAAATATCAACCCAATTCAAGATGACCTACTTATATTTTCTTTTTGATATGAGGCTAGAGCAAGGGACCTCCTCATTTTAGGGCAGCAATGAAGATAACAAGCCAAGAATGGAGTAGAATTTGAAAGCAGCAAAGGCTTATGTCTTTGGGGACATAATTGATACGGGAAACAAATTTAAATAGCTCTCAGTAATCGTGTTATGCAGTCACAGTCTTTCTTATATGTTGTCTCATACATCAAGGTTTTCTAAATAGTTGTTGCATAAAGAATCACACAAAGTACTCAAGTCTTAATCTGAAATAGTTTGTGCTATGTAGGAACAAGATGAAATTTATAAACAATAGATTTGACCCAAATATATAAACTTTTTTCAATATTCACGAGACAAATAAAAATTAATCCTTGACAGCATTTCTCCCTTTTATTTTCTCTACATGTGAAATTTATTTTGCACAGACAGGATAATTAGTGCACGTTCCTTTCCTTTTTCTTCCAAGTGGAGAAATTAGAATTACTTTCACATTGAAGAGGCAAAACTCTTCTTTTTCTGTCACTATGCTTCAAATTATTTTAATTGCTTTTGTTATTTGTTAGCTATTTCAATCAAAACATCCAAACTTCACTTCTCTAAATTGTTAAAGAAGTTTGTAGTCATGTAACTTGGGTTACTAACATAAGTATAAATAAATATTTTCATCCATAATTGCATAAAATATGTCTACAGATCTTATTGATCTTATTTTTTTTACTGTAATTACTTACTAGTTTAAATAAGAATTTAAGATATCCTGATTTCTTATATTTTTAAGGTAATAATTTCTTTCATAATACCAAACATTATTTTTAAGCCTAGTGAATCTGAATGTGAAAGCATGCAGTTCTTCACAAGGCACAGTCATTATTGCTCATCAAAATTGGTACTGGAAATACTTCAAAATTCAGAAAAATACTTCCCTGACATTTTAAGCCTATCAAAGGAACACCATAGCTTCACAATTTTTAGATAAAACTTCCTTCCTGTGATTTTTATTTAGGAGTTTTCAATTGAAGGATTGTATCAAATTGCTTCCAAAAAACCACAATTAATGTATTATCAACTATTTCTCCCTAATGTGAAATAAAACACACAGCTTTTGAGAAAAAAGAATAATGCTAGCATTATTATGTCCCTCACTCTTGAATATTACTCATTAGTTCCTTTGTGCTCAATTTTATATGGTAGAGTCATAGAATCACAGAATAATTTTGGTTGCAAAGACCCTTAAAATCATTAAGGGTCCAACCATTAACCCAGCACAGTCATGTCCATCACTAAAACAAGTTCTTAAGTGAAACATCTACAGGTCTTATAAATCCCTCCAGGAATGGTGACTCCACCACTTCCCAGGGCAGTTCCAACACTTGATAACTCTTCTGGTGAAGAAAAAATTTCTAATATCCCATCTAAATCTCCCCTGGGGCTAGCTGAAGCCATTCTTTTTCATCTTCGTACTTGTAACCTGGGAGGGGAGATTGAACCCCACCTGGCTCCACCCTCCTTTCAGGGAGTTGCAAGAGAGCACTAAGGTCCCTCCTGAACCTCCTTTTCTCCAGACTAAACAGCCCCATCTCCCTCAGCTGCTCCTCATCAGACTTGTGCTCCACACCCTTCCCCAGCTCCACTGCCCTTCTGTGGTTGGGTTCCAGCATATCAATGTCTTTCTATCCCAAAACTTACCACAGGTTTTGAAGTGTAGCCCGATTGTTGCCCAGCACAGGGGGATGGTTACCGCCCAGTCTGGCAAGCCACAATGCAGGTAGCCTTCTTGGCCACCAGGACTCATGTTCATCTGTTGATGACCATCACTCCTGGGCAGTTTTGCAGCCATTCTGTCTCCAGCCCACAGCACGCCTGGGGTTGTTGGGTTGTTATTTTCCTGACTCAAGTGCAGGAGCTGGCACTTGGCCTTGTTGAACCTCAGGCCACTGTCCTCAGACTGTTGATCCAGCCTGTCCTGATGGCCCTGGAGACCCTTCCTGCTCTCTAGCAGATCAACACTCCCACTGAAGATGGTGTCATGGGCAACTGACTGAGGGTGCACTCAATCCTCTTACCCAAATCACTGATAAAGATATGAAACAGGGTTTTCCCCAATATTGAGCCCTGGGGGCACCACTTGTAACCAGCAGTCAACTGGATTTATCTCCCTTCACAACCACTCTCTGGGTCTGGCCATCCAGACAGTTTTTAACTCAGTGAAGAATATACCTGTCCAAGCCATAAGCAGCCAGTTTCTCCAGGAAATCCTGTGGGAAATGGTGTCAAAGGCTTTATTACAGTCCAGGTAAGATAACATCCTCATCCTTTCCTTCATTTACTAAGCAGGTCTCCTTCTCATAGAAGGCCATTGGGTTGATCAGGCAGGACCTGTCTGTTACAAACAGCTCTGGCTGGATCTGATCTGCTGGTTGTCCTGCACATGCTGCGTGATTGCACTCAAGATGATCAGCTCCATGACCTCCCCTAGCACTGAGGTCAGGCTGACAACCCATAACTTCTTTCCAGCTCTTCAAAATGGGCACACCATTTACTGCCTCCAGTCTTCTGGGATCTCCCTGGTTAGACAGGACTGCCGGTTTGAAGGTGGATCAGTGAGCTCTTCTACCAGCTTCCTCAGAACCCTTGGTTGGATCCCACCTAGCCCCTGACACTTGTGGATCTCTAAGTGGTATAGCAGGTCACTGACCTTTTCCACTTGGATTACAGGGCTTCATTCTGCTCCCCGTACCTGTCTTCCAGCTCCTGGGGCAGGGTACTCAGGGGATAACCAGTTTTACTCTTAAAGGTTGAGATAAAGATGATGTTCAGAATCTCAGCATTCCTCCAATCCTTTTTTACTATGTTTCTTCCCCTGTGTCCAATAAAAGATGGAGATTTTCCTTAACCCTCACTTTGTGGTTGATGCAATTTTTATTGTATTTTACGGCAGTAGCCAAATTAGGTTGTACTTGAGTTTTGGCTCTTTGGATTGTGCTCTTCCCTGAACACTCTCCTGATTTAATTGCAGGACTCATAGATTGCCTGGGCTTTATTCCAGATGTCTTAACATTTTTTCTGTTGCTTCCCTGCCAAAGTTTTCTGTGCATCTAGCTCACCTTTTGGCACATGGGGATTGCCATTTCCTGAGCCTAAAAGATTTCCTTCCTGAAAAATATAATAATATTCCTAATATCATAATAATTATGAGGTGGTAGTAGGACCAGGAAGAATTTAAGAGACAGATATCCCTATCTCTTATTCTAAATTATTTTTCTTTTGATTCTAAAGGCAAAATTAGGAAGATATTTTAAAAACATGGATTTCTTTTTGTTACCTCTCTCTGTCTTCTAGTCCACTTCCTGTGACAGAGGAAGCATTACTAGTCAAACATTAAAGAATTGTATGTTGCACCTGAAGTTCAGACATCCAAGTTATTACATTAGAAGGAATAAAAACATTTACAGAAAATACAAGTCTAAATAACAGGTTTAAGAATTCCTGCCTCCTTTGTGAAGTGGGTAGGTACTGGTTTTACTGGGTCTGTAAACTGGTATGTGAAGTAATTTTTTCCTGAGCTTGTCATACCACCACAATAATCAATACTGCTCATTCACCAATACCACAAGTGACATTGCAGTGTAAGCACCAGCATCAATGAACATGCACCAACCTCAGTCTGTGTGTATAGATGCTCACCAGTGCATATAAGAGTAAGAAAAACCTCTCAACATCTATGAAGCTCAGAACCCTAGATATTGCCTCTTAGTCTTTTCTTTGTTTTCTTAGTTTCAGAAAAAATCTACTATACTGTGCTTCTTCAGGTCAGAGTTGATTAGGGTTTGGGTTTGTTTTTTTTTCTGGTAATTTTTTTTACACTTTGAAATAATATTTTAAGAGAAACATCTAGTTGACCACTAAAGATTACATACAGAAGACTTGCAAATAACACCAGTTTGGAAACTTATAGCTGAAGTACATACACTGAAAATTCTTTTTGTATAAATTTAACATGTGGGTATTTTTCACACAAAATGAAAAGATCCCACCTCCTGTTAAAGCAAATGATATAAGTCACGAATACTCCATTTGTCTTCAATGGGACTCTAAACTCACAGAATACCTTCAGTAGATTCCTTCAAAGGATACAGTTCCTGGAATTTACTGAACAGGTTAACAGAATCATAGGATATAAATATATTTGCAAACAAAAAAATTCTATTTCTTTGTCAGATATGATGTCGCATATTTAAATACTTGCTTGCATGCAACCTAAGAGAGCAATTTTCAGCTATTTTCTCAGGCCATAAGTGTATAGCAGCAGGCAAGTTTTTGTGAACTTTAGTGTGCTTGCTCAGAGATTGGAAAGAGCCACAATAAGAGAACTGCCACCTGTTTAATTAGAAAACCAAAATAATAGGGAGCCTTCTGTAGCTCATTAGTTAACCAGGAAGTTTTCAAAAAGTAGAAAGATTTTATTTGTATTATAGTTTTCAAAGGAACTTGGAAGGAAATGATGATATTGCCGTGGCAGCATTGTTCTATGAGGGAAAACAAAAAACCGCTCTTGAATTGATGTGGGGTCTCTATTTTTTCACTCACAAATAAAAATGCGTATTCCTACTAATAAAATAGTAGTATAAAAACGTTTTTATCTACTGAAACTCATTAGTTTGCTATAAATGGTATGAAGGCGTATGTTTTATGACTTCTTATTTTTTTTTAACAAATGTTTGCTTTCTTCAAGTATTAAGGGCTTCTGCGGTTTAAAATACTACCCATATTACTATCACTCGTATCAAGTCAGGATATATATCAAAAGCAATTCCTCATTATAACTTTATTTCTGGATGATTTATTAATGGCTGCCATATATGTGACAGAAATACATTAAGGATTTTTTTTACTTGAATTTGAGAAGTAGAAATCAGAGACAAGCTTTAGAAATTGCTCACAATTTAAAAATCAGAAGTATTTTCTGAAGACAGACCCATGTGTTCCTAAAAGCTAAAGCACTTTTCCCACTCAGAATAAGTCTTAGAAACTGAAGGAAATCTATTGGCACTTAAATTTGAAAATTAAATCCAGATTCTGTGGAGGCATGAAATTACTTAATTATGCATCTATAGATTTCATGTTATTCCCTTATATACGTGCTTGTGCATTTCTAGAGCATTGAATTGATTCAAGTACATAACCTTAAGGACCTTAGTCAAAACTGAATATAAGACAGATATATATGAATATGAGACATTTGTGACGTACACAATATTTAACTTAGGATTTCATTTTGATTTACATGACATTTTACTGTGTCACACAGAACTTCCTATACCAAAACCAGGAAATTTTGATGAATTTCAAATTCGGCAGCTACATTGTGTTGGTCATTATTACTTTTAAAAAAACCAAAGTCAAACAAACAGGAAACACCATTTTCTTGCGGGTCAGACAACAGAACTCTAGGAAAGAGCCATCCAAGGAGCTGCAGTTCTGGCGACTGCCTGCCCTAACACACACTGTGTATGTGCTTAACCACACAGTCTCCCCTAGACTGTCAATAGCACACACTCTTCACAACATTAGGAATTAATTGGATGCTAAGCATTTTAATAATTAATAAATTCAAAGTCCATTACATCCATTAGGTTGCAGGAATATAATTATTCCTAGCTATCAAATAGCCAAGTTAGTCATTTAAGAATAATCACTACCAGTCACATACACCAGTTTAACTAGAACTCGTTAAGTGATTACTAACTAATTTCAAAACCAGTGACGGACAAGAATGGGCAGAAATAATACATTCAATCAATTTCTGCAATTATTCATGGAAATAACTTAAAGGAAGAAAAGTACTCCTGCATATATGAAAATGACAATACTTTCCAGATTTAGGAGGTGTCCTCAAGTCCAAAAAAAGAAAAGGGCATCCTCTCTTTAATGGCAAACCATATTAAAGCATTTAAATGATTATTCTAATATATAAGGAAATTCAGGTACCTAAAATGGGTTAGATCATTTCTTTTCTTCAGTGTTTCCTTTCGGTTTTTTGGGTATCTATCCATCTATCCATCCTGATGGTGCAATTTGCCAGCACTTCTAATCCACTGGAACCAGCTGGAATCAATAATCAATGTCTGTTCAAGATTCAGATGCATAAAGAAACCTTTAGGGAATGGAGAAGTGGTTGTTCTTTTTTAATAAGATGGCCAAAGAACACATTATTTTTACCTCTGGCCTTTATATGAGACAGTTTGAAGAAGGAAAAAGCTACTTCCTATGTTTTCCTTTCAATGCAATCTCTTATTTTGACCTTTCAGCAGTCCTGTCATAGTAGGAAGATCCAGGGAAGACTAAGCTAAGGACATAATCTATACCATTTCTTCCAATAAGCAGAAATAACAATCCATCAACAAAATTAGACAGCAAGTACAACAAAGGAGAGCACAGTATCACAAACCTGAAATAGATTTTGTTTCCTGTTTGGCAGGATTATGTTCTATCTTTGGCCCAAGGCTGCTGAGGTATGTGGAATTATAGACACAGGAAGCAAACCTACTCATCATGGGGCTTCTTTCTTGATTTATCCTTTCTGAGGACCTCAGCTTCAATAGAGAAGCTAAATTATCATTTGCCAATTTCAACTAAGCCTATAATTTAGGGTTTAAATTTAGGAGATGTGAAGTCCTAACTCCTATAAATTAAATATACATCAATCTAAGCTTTAGCATAGTGAATTATCCTGGGAGACACTCAAAACCAGATATGTCCTTAGCAACCAGCTCTAGATAACCATGCTTGAAGAGCAGAGTTGGGCTAGACAATCTCCAGCTGTCCTTACAAAAATCAACCACTCTGTGAATTTACTTACCCCTTCTTAGAGCAAGCAAAAAGTGTCAACAACCTCAATAAAACCAGCGCTCAATCACCCAGTCCTGCCCTTTCTACTTGAAACATGACGTGCAAGATGAGCTGAACCAGTGACCGTTGCTCTTCCCTGACTCTGAACCTGTCGCTTGGACAGCATCACATCCAAGTTTGCTTCCCAGTGATGTGGCATCACTCACCCTGTGTGGGAAGGTCACAGCACAGGACACATACATAGTATTTGTTGTCTTTCTGATTTATTTAAAAATGTTTTTAAAGATAATCCATTACATGAAATACTTGAGTCTGCAGAAGGAGCGCAATGTGAAGAAAAATTCAGAAAGCAGTGTTGTTTTCCCAGCAAAAGGGAAGGGCCTGGTACTGATGCTGGATTGATTTTTGTCAGTTCAGCATCAATACTATCAAGCATAAACACCAATAATGTGCTTTACCTTTAAATAAGTGGCAATGTAGGAACAATTGTCCCTTCTTCCTTTCTTCCCATACTTGAAGAGGACATAATGGCTTTTTACATCTACCATTTTCTCTGTGCTTCCATTAAAAAATGAACTATTTTACATATTTGTTATTTTCTTTGTTGCTCCCTAGGGCCACACTGGCACATCTAGAGCTTGCTGTCTTTAATTTACCAATAAATTCTCATTTTTGCTTTGTGTTTGCACTCTTGTAGTCTCTAATATCGTCCTGCACTTGTGCTTTCAAGGTTTTTTTTCAAAGCTTTGCTCTCAGCACCCCTTGCCATTGTATGAATGAGAAGTGAACTCTTAATTTGGCAAATATCTTCTCAACTTCATGACTTGGTTTAGTTGACAAGGTGTTGTTTGGTCAGACATCGGATTCAATGACTTTGCAGGTCTTTTCCAATCTTAATTATTCTACAATCCTGTGAATGTGAGGCAGGTTCCCCAGAGCCTGAGCAATGGAAGCTCAAAACTTCTTAGAGTAAGAACAGAGAGAAGGGAAAGAACACCACTCTGCTATGAAATTCACTCTTCTTATTTATGCTGTTGTAATTACAGTCGTTAGGACAAATGCTAACTCCTGTATTACTGAGAACCTGTCCGTTGCCTAAGCAGTTGTTGGAGGTTAGGATTTTTTTTTTTCCTTTTCTTTCTTTCAGGGAATTTTCTCACATTTGTTTTTTAAGAGATGGGAACAACCGATACTTAAGAGACATAGGATGTGGCTGAGAGGAGGAGAAGGGGGAAGGGTGCAGTTGGCTACTCTCCTAGCTGAGGAGCTTTCTCTTGGGAAGTGCAGAGATACTGTGAGATTTTTGGCTGGGGGGTGAGGGGCTGGGCAAGGCTCTCGCTCTCTCTCACTCTTGGGACCAGAGGGGACTGGTTGAGATGCTGCTACCATGGAATTTGCTGCCTGCATGGAGTTCTAGCCTTCACTGCTTCTCCTACTGTGGGTGAGCCTTTGCTGATAAGAGTGGCCATTGAACTGGAAAGGACCAATCTCACTGAAGAGGACCCTCACCATCTACTCGAGTGCCTCAGGGGAAAACCCAGGATCCTGCTCCCCTCCCTGGCTCTGATGAAGCTGTTTGCAGGAGCCTGGATGCTGCTGCACAGCTCTGTTGTTTTTTCTGCTTCTGTTTTGGGTTTTTCACTACACTTTAACCCAATATCCCGTGCCCGCCAGGCACCCCCATGGCTCCGGCTTTGGCTGCGGAGTTTTTGCTCCATTTTGTTTGTCACTCCAGGTGTGCCCATCTCTGCCATTCCAGCGCACCACTCTGAGGTTCCTGCTACAGCCCATTTCACCATCTGGAGGGCACCAGGAGTGGCTGCCCACCATGAGTTTGTACAGGAAGCCCCTTTTCTATCTCCCCTGCCAGCCTGCCCGCCATCACCGCATGGAGGGGCGGCTGAGCTGGCACCACAGCGCCCCCTGCAGCTGCGGGGGAATCATCGCACCTGCCCTGCCAGGAGCCACCAGCGCCCCTGCCGGCCGTGACCGGAACTGCATCAAAGGGGAAAGTGCCTGCAGCTCGGAGAAGGCTGCCCCGGGGTTTGTGGCTTTGTTTGCTGTTGCTGCCATTGTCGTCATTTGTTTGCCTTATTATACATATATATATATAAAGAACTGCTATTCCTTTTCCCATATCTTTGTCTGAAAGACTCATAATTTCAAAGTCATAATAATATGGAGGGAAGGAGATCGCATTTTCCATTCCAAGGGAGATTTCTGCCTTCCTAGGCAGACACCTGGCCTTTAAATCAGGACACTGATGTCTGCATTGACCACAATGATTCTGGCAGACTCTAGAGCCAAGGCAAGAGAACCACTGGCAGGGTTTAGAGTATAAAACTTCTTAGTGTTTCACACTTGAGTCAGATTTTACTTCTAATCCAGAAGTAAATTTCAATTCCTATTAGTGGGCAAAGCATATTCGTATCTGATCCATATTTAATTGAATCATGTAAGCCATATACAAATGACACATGCTTTTATCACATTTTATAGAATCATAGAATAGCCTGGGTTGGAAAGTGCTTGTAGATCACCTAGTTCCAATCCCCATGCTGTGGGCGGGGACACCTTCCACTACACCAGCTTGCTCAGTTTCATCCAATCTGGCCTTAAACACTTCCAGGGATGGGTCAGCAACAATTTATCTGGAAAACCTGTGCCAGTGCCTTATCACCCTCACCGGGTAGAGCTTTTTCCTAATCCCTAACCTAAACCTATTTTCTTTCCATTTGAAGCCATTTCCCCTTTTCCTGTCACTCCAGGCCCTTGTAAATAGTCTCTCTCCATCTTTCTTATGGGCTGCCTTCAGGTACACTGGAAGGTCACAATTAGGTCACCCCAAAGCCTTCTCCTTTCCAGACTGAACAATTTCAGTTCTCTCAGCTTTTCTATTTTATTTTTCCCTCTCATTTGAGAGCCACTCTCACAAGTCAAACTTCACCCCACTAACCTGTACAACTAGTAAATGATGGTAGCACAGAAGCATGAAGATTATCTCCCATTCTCAGCTCTGCAGGTGGTGAATATTTGTGAATATTCTAAACCAGAACTCACTTTGTAGAGACCCCTGCAGAACAAACTGCCTCAGGAGCAGAAGCAGTCTATGCCAATTACCTCCTGTGACCTCTGCACACTGTAGGTCTGGCCAAGCCCCTTTTAAGGCTGCTGCTATGGAAAGATGGGCCCATAGCATATTTTTAATGCCATGTAATATGTCTCATGTATTAGGAATGAAGAAAAGATCAGCTTTCTGACCACAGTCTTCTTAGGACCAAAATGTAGAAGCGTGATTCAGATTTAGTACACCATTAAAAATGTTACATAAATGTCTAGCATTCCTTTTCATAACAACTACAGCATAATGGATAGTAGTCTAGTCTCCCAATGTGATTTTTTATCTTACATTCCTTACCTGGATGCCTTTATGTACAAAACCATTACATTTCCTTTGACTTCTCTGCTTTCACTAAATTAAGATGCTTTGCAGAGGGTTTTGGAAAAAATAATATTCTTTGCTTAAATAACTCTAAGAGTCATAAATAATTATTGCAAAATCAGATTTGTTAAAATGAATGCATTATAGGTAAAAAATTACCATTATGCAATATCTCAGTCTATGCATCTGGAAAGTCAGAATTATACTCTGTACTCTATAGAACAGATTATGATGTAAAAATGAAATGATGTTATTGATGGGAAAAGTCTACAGACACTGGAAGAACTTTGAATTAACCCTGAAAATAATTTTTCTGATTATTTCTCAGAAAGGAGATTCTACTCACTCTGAAATGAAAAGTACATTTCTGTTGACTTCAGTGTTATGAGTATCAAGTGTTAACAAACAAATCAATATAGTATACCACCTATGTTTTTAGCTCAGAATCTTCTTTTTTCTTAGCTTTAGAAAGAAACTGATCCGATTTGAACACAGAAGCACAACTAACTGCAATGTATCATGTATCTTTTGTTGCTCAGAAACAGCACCGCACACTCAATTTCCCATTTTTATAAGGTGCAAGAACACACACATTGTTGAAAACAAGCACAGTCCTGTGCTAGATACTGTATAACAACACTATGAAACCAACCTAATCTCTGCTACCCAAACAGGTTTTTTGAATGAGAGATTCTGGATAGAGTTTGGCACGTAAATTGAGACACAAGTGAATATAGGTTAAAGTAACTGAATAAATTAGTCAGAATAAAGCACTGTAAGCCTGCTGAAAGCAAAGAGAATATGAACACCAGATGTATGAAGGCTGAATTCCTGTATGACTTGAAATGTCTTATGCTTAGCCATAAATTCTGAATGTCTTCCTGGCTCTATTTATCACTAAACTGAACACATTCAGATCTTGTTATCCATGTTTAATATAGAAAGGACAAATCTTTGTGATATCTGTTTTAAGAATTATTAAATCCATTAAATAAAACACAAAGTTAGTAAAGTCTATTAATCTTTCTATGTAGTACATAAGTCTTTGATTGCCTCTCCAAATACAACATTAACAAGAGATTTTAGGGGTGATATATCCTCCTGTTAGCACATAGTTTTGATATGTTCTACAGTAATATACATGAAAATACTTAAGGATTTTTAAAATAAAAATAGGTAATTATTCTGGGTTGGAAAAACACCCGTTTCATCTCTTCTTTATTAATCACTTTTTTTTTTAAATTGTTTTCAAATACTCTGATTTTCTACTAAGATTCCAGTGCTTATAACTCATGGAGCTTGCATACTGCTAAGACACTTTAATAACACTATAAACATGAAATCTAAACACTTTATGTGTCCATACATCAGTGTAATCAGTATGTATGGTAATCATATATCAGTATATAATAGTGCTTTAGCAATGTACTATGGATTAACAGACAGCAGTATAAGAAATGTGATGATAAAAATAAAGGATAGTTTATTCCTTAATCCAGTTTACAACCTAGCAGAAACTTGCTTTGATGATTTTAGGAAAAGCTTTTCCCTCTCCAGAAAGACATAATGCAGTAATACCAGTTCCAAGTAACTGAAAAGACTGTCCGTACTGTCCTGGTTGACATGTGAACAAAATACCACAAGTCCAGCTTTATGCATAGTAAAGCATGCAGGAAATAGTAACAAAAGGTGTGCAAGATGTTAAAATTCATTTACAGAAGCACCAAGGTGAGTTGGGACCCTCCCCGCATTAGGCAAAATCCAACAGAATTACTTCATTAAACCCAAAGAGACACATTGAAACACACACATATGCAGGTATGGAGGTATGCATGTGCCCACTTTGGGCAGAGATCATTCCAATCAGCAAATCTCATACTTCATCATCACAGACAGTAATTTACAATACCTAGACTGCAGTCTAAGAGGAACCTGTGTAATCTATGTGTTTGGTCTTCCCATATTCCCTATGGTCTCTTTTAAAGCATTATGTAGCATTTTTTTAAGAAAGGACAGCAGTGTGGTTTCTGTCAGGTACTCATGCTTTGTGATTCATCACCCTTTTAAAGTGAGGTTAGTACAGAGGCTCTGACAGCTGTTACTGGGAAGTGGAGTTTGGGGCTTGTGATACAGATTGAACAGATTCTCCATGTTACCTATGAGACACAAAGTGTTCTGAGAAAAAAAAATAAATCATTCACATATTTTTCTTAATATCAATCTGCTTTGAACATGTAGGAATTTCACTGTTTAAGGACTTCATGTTAGAGTAGTTACTTGAGACCCTGTGTTCATCACAAGTTTTCATGACAACTAAGGAAGATGGAAGTAGTACAGAGAAAAAGATTCACTAGTTTATTACTGTTAAAGCTCTGGTACTTTCAATAGTATGCTGATAATTCACCAGTAAAAAGAAAGCTTCACCCTTGTTGAAAGTATCAAAATCTGTATCAGAGATATGTGTGGTGTAAGAAGGATCATGACTATTTATGATGAAATTATTGGGTGCCTTATCTTAAACTTGGTTTGGACAAAACCCATTAGGTATCATTTTTCCTCCCAATAGCTTTCCAACCATAGCCACCTCCAATTTCCAAACCCATGCATTTCCTGTTCAGTGAATGAAATGAAGCTGGCATTATTAGTAGATGAGCAGCAATGTTTCCTAATGTGTTCAGCCCTCCTAGCCAAGATGTGACATTGTCCTCACCTCACAACATGCATAAATCTGCTGGTCCAGAATATCCTCACTTGTGGATGCTGGAAACAATTGAAGCCACCACATAATAAGGAAAATCAAGAGGGGGGAGAGAGGGCCATGGGGTGCATTTCATATGATTGAAATTTTGGTTTATGGACTCTGCACATAAATTAAACAAATTTCATTTATTCATAAATCTCCCTGTTACAAAATACAATTACAAGCCCATCTTGCCTCTTTAATCTACCATTGTAATTCTTGGAATGTGTCTTCATATAATGGTTTTCAGTTTGGTGTGATTGCAAACATGCTGAATTGAGTTTCTGTTGAGAGATAGAAAGAATGACTCCACTTTAGTCTTGAACTACATGAGTATTGTTTTCAGAAGAAACACTGAAAGAGGGGGATAATTTTATGGAGAATAAGAGAAGCTAGGTTAAAAAAATAGGCTGGTTACGCCTTGGTATTTGAAAAAGCCAAAATATCTTCCTGATTTCTTATGCATGCAGTTAGAACAATACTGAAATTGATAATGCTACTTTTCTAGTCAATAAAAAAAATTATTTATTTTTTTTTCCTACTCTCCATATAACACTACAAATTAATTCCATATAATATAAGAAATGAAGCTCATTTTTTCCTATTCAATGAACATGTATAACATGAGGTTTAAGAATACCTAGGCTGACACATGCAGAAGTTTATAATTTCTTAGGCACTCAAAATCCCTTGTCTTCTCTGTTTTTGTTTTCATTCTATCCATTACCTACTGATTTTTCTTTATTTTCCTAAATACTTTTACACCAGTTTAAAAAGCACATAGCTGACCAGTTTCAAATTTGCAACCACTATATTTCAAGAAAAATTCACAATGCTAAAATAGTTTTACTTTTAATAATTAACTCTTTCTCTGTTCTGTCCATTTTTCTACAAGATTTTGCGACAAAGTAGAATGAAAGTCTTCTAAAATGTTAAGCTTGCAACTGAAGTAATCAATCCCCCTGATTTTATTCTCATTCAGGCATACACTTTGAACAAGCAGAACATGTACATGAAAAAGAAACTCCCAAGTATTACCCAATATACACTGTTCAGTCCTCAGATTTTCACTCAGAATAAACCACAGTATGGTATCATGAAGTTAAATATAACTACATGGACAAGAAAATAAAATTGCGTTTGTATCATAATTGAAAGTCAGGATGGTACAAGAATGTCATTTGGTATATTTGCCGAACTTGATAATTTTAAAAAAGCGTTTCACTTTTAACATGTTCATGTGCGTATATATTTTATGTAAAAATGCTTTAAAAATTCTACTCTTTGAAAAACAATTGTCTTATTTCAAAAAATATCCCAAGCCTGGTGATAATGTTTTTTTCAGAAGTGTTGCTTTTACTGTTGGAAGAGGAAAACATTTCAAACTTTCTGAAATGGTGCAGAACACAGAAGTACTCCATTACCTTCCTACAAGGTATTCCATTATAAGCTCTGGTCACCAAGAGGCACTCCCATACTTCTGGCTTATGGAGTACCAGCTTCCAAATTGGCTCATAAATCATCTCCTGGGGACATTCTTAGGATGGTTCAGACAAGGTTCTGAAGTGTGAGGTAGTCATTAAAATTGAATCAATTTCCCAGAGAACTGGTATACAGAGAACCAGATACTCTTTGGAGTTTTATCAGGAAATCACTCAACTTACATTAAAGTAAAAGCTTGAGGTTTTGTTTACAACATCCAAAACCAGAAAACTGGCATGTGTATATCTACGCTGTAGCTGAAAAAGCAAAAAAGGCTGTGCTTAACAGATTTACTCTGTGTTCAATGTGAAGTGTATAAGTCTGCAATTAATTGACTTCCTGTAGAAGGCTTTCTGAAATACTGTTGGTCATAAATTGCTCTGCCAAAAAAATCCCATTGAGTCATCATCAATAGTGTTTACTTTTGGATACACTAGCTTTGATAGTTAACTTCCTTTTAGTATTTTGTATAGGGTTTAGACTGATTTAATCTTTCCCTCACTTCAAATAAAATAAATTATAAAAAAACAGATTAACTGAGGAAATAGTCTCCTCTGTCTCTAACATACACATAAACAAATTCCTTGGTGATGCAAATGCTTATCAGATCGAGTATCATCTCCTGTATTGAATTGAACTCATGAAGCTGCTTTCTGCAACACAATCACAAGTGTCTCATCATTCCCTATATAGAGGGTGAAGCAAATCTCCAGAGCGGGTTATATTTCACATCATTCTGCATATTAACAAACATACTGGTAAAAAATTCTTAAAAAGGTAAAAGGTATCTAGCTTAAACCCTTGAAAGGAAATTTTAACCACTTGAAAATGACAGTAGCTTGGGGATAATCACAGACAGCCACTACTGAGAGATACTGGAACAGGTATTTTGAAGTCAATCACTTAAATATACTGAAGATTTTGAAAGGAAAGTCATTTTATCCAGATGACTAAAATGGGAAAACTTCTAAAAAAGTTCAATAATGTCCAGGTTTTGCCCTCCGTAACCCAAGAAATTCTATAAAAGAACATTTTTTCATTGTCAGTCATTCTATTCTGATTTGCACTGATATCAACATTCCTCCTGGAGATGTGAAACACCTCTTTCTTTTCCAATATTGGAAATGTAGTGATAGGACAAAAAGTAATGGGTACAAATTAAAAGAGGTTAAATTTATATTAGAAAGAAATTTTTATAGTAAAGGTGGTGAGGCACTGGAACAGGTTGCTCAGAGAAGAAGTGGATGCCACATCCCAAGAGCTGTTCAAAGCAAGGTTGCAAGGCCTTGAGAAACCTGGTCTAGTGGAGGATGTCCCTGCCCAACAGAAATGAGCTGATCTTTAAGGTCCATTCCAACCCTTTAACAGTCTTAGCTTCTCTAATAACTTTCTACATGAAAAATATAGTTATATTTATATTAATATACACATATACATGCATACATATGCATTCCCATCATGCAGAAGAAGAAGAACAGAGTGAAAACCTAGAGAAAATTCTGAGTTGCCATGGTTATATTTAGATCATATTCACCACATTTCATCACATCTACGATCATAGAATCAAAGAATCATAGAATGGCTTTTGTTGGAAGAGACCTTAAAGATCATCTCGTTCCAACCCCTGTGCCATGGGCAGGGACATCTTCCACTACACCAGGTTGCTCAGAGTTTTATCCAACCTGGTCTTGAACACTTCCAGGGATGGATCAGTCACAACTTCTCTGGGCAACCTACACCAGAGTCTTACCACCCTCACAGGGTAGAGCTTTTCCTTAATCTCTAATCTAAACCTACTCTCTGTCAGTTTGAATTCATTCCCCCTTTTCCTGTCACTCCAGGCCCTTGAAAAGTCTCTCTCCATCTTTCCTGTAGGTTCCCTTAAGGTGTTGGAAGGCCACCCCAGAGCCTTCTCTTTTCCAGGCTAAGCAATCCCAACTCTCCTAGCCTTTCCTCACAGCAGAGCTGCTCCATCCCTCTGATCACCTTGGTGCCTCCTCTGGCCTGGCTCCAGCAGGTCCCTGTCCTTCCTGTGCTGGGCCCCCAGAGCTGGATGCAGCCCTGCAGGTGGGGTCTCAGCAGAGCAAGGCAGAGGGGCAGAATCTCCTCCCTCAGCTTTGGAAGAACCAAAGTCACAGTCATAATGAACAGTCAATACCATGCATTCTCTGGAGATGACACATTAATCTTTCCAAAGGTCCTGTGTCTTACAGGTGCTTTGGACATGGTGCAGTCAATTACTTTGAGTTGTACTGATGCCATAGAAACAACAAACTTGGGAGGATTATTTCTGCCCACAAAAAATGCTTAATTGCTCTTTCTGAAGATTTTCACTGCTGATGAGCTCTTGCATTCTAAACATCGACATATAATCTCAAGTAAAAAAAAAAAAGAAGCGCAGGTATGAGAACCTACATCTCAGTAAAAGTGCTGTATAAAAACTGTTCTTTCATCCTAAAATGAATTATTCCTTCCCCTATTTGAAAGAAACACTACAACAGTGGTACGAATAGCAACTCATTTGGTTCCCCAAACAAAAACTTTTTCTACTTAACAAACCTTGCTGGCTCATTTGTGTGCTATTTGGTGTCTTTTGTCGTCTAGTGTCCACCATTGAAAACAAGGATGGATTTTTATATATTTCGATATGATCTGGGCACCTTGGGTACAAATTTACAACACTTTCAAACACAATGTGAATTATTTCTGTTCACACTTATGTATTTATTATCTGATATGGAAATTATGTTATTATTAAAAAAATATAAAAAAGCTTTTCCAGAAAAATAGGTGTGTGTGAACTCACTGGGAGGTCAAGGCTTTGTTTGTTATACGTATGAAGCATGGGACTGTCAATAGTTTTTCACATAACAGTATCAGTATTACCAACTGCATACATATATTTCTGATTGTTTTTAATTCTAGAACTCACAATTAAAAGTCACAAATGAGTTTTTATAAGCTGTTGTGAAAATTTGTATGAATTACATCTTACCACAAGGCTTTATTCTAGCAAATAGTATTTCATAGTAGATTTTATTACATTTATGAAGGATTTATTGATATAGATTGATTGATTATTGATATTGATATATTATAAAACAAGTATCAGGCAAAAACCAACTACTATCCTAAGTACTTGATAGTACAATATCTTATGGAGTTGTAGAAACCAGAGCAGACCATACTTGGGTTACCTACCAGATATTCTGCCTGCAGAAGGTTCATCCTGCATATAATGTAAAATGAGGTCAGAATTTAAATTAAAAGCCCCCCCTCAAGAAAGCCATCCCATTTTGATGTTGTGACATTAATGTGCCTAAAGTCTATAGCACTGTAAGTGAACGAAGCTACCTAAAGAAGAAAAGAACAGCATTATCATCAAAACTTATGATACTCATTAAGTCTTTTGATGAGCATAGGTGAATTTAATTGCTCTTCAGAGCCTGGAAGATAAATTGTAAAACCTGCACACAAAATTAACAAGATCACCTCAAGAAACTGGTGGCTCCTCATTGATATCCCTGACAATAAAATAGTCTTCATATATCACCTGGGGATTTATCATTTTTGAGTAACTCATTTACCATCTGTGCTCATCCCGAACTACTTCTGATAGAAAGTCTGACTTAATAACCATTCTTGGGTAAACAACTGTCATGCTTCTCCAGATAAGTGAACAGATTGACTGCACCATTATTCTAAACAGAACTAGTAAAGTAGTCAGTTACAAATTGCTTAGATTCATAGACAAGTTTTTCAGTTTTCTGTATGAAATCAAATGAGATACCACTAGTCTCCTAATTTGCTTAGATAAAGTATTATTCCACTCTATCTCCAGTTCTCATCCATTTCTGAGGTACATAATCCTTGTAAGACATCCTCTTACAATCTTCAGCTCAAATAATTTAAATGGCTGAACACTCAAACATCTCTTAGCAGAAAGCAATAGCTAGTGCAAAAGATATGAGTTTAACTTAATAAGGAACTTCATGAAAACTTGGAGATTTAAAAAAAAAACAGGGAATCTAGAGAAAAAATACCAAATGTTATAATGATTTGCCCTGTTTTTTCAACTTTCCAAGAAAGCCAGGTTGAATGGAGCTCTGAGCAACCCGGTGTTGTGAAAGGTGTCCTTGTTCACAGCATGGAGGGGAGCTAGATAATGTCTAAGATCCCTTCCAAAAGAAACTATTCTTTTATTTTATGATTCCTAGATTCTGCAGCTTTCACAGTATCTTGACAGAAGGTCAGAGCCTCTCCTTACTGCTCTTCAATTCTGATAAGGGCATCTTGCCTGAGAAATTTCATCACTTAAATCTCTTGGTGGCCATTTATGTCCTCCTTTTAATAGAATGGTTTTCCATCATAAAAAGGTCTAGTAAAGTTTCTGGCAAATAACATGACTGTCCTGCCAGCAAACCTCTCTGCCTCTCAAGGTGAAATTACTTAGATGAGATAGGAAGGACATCAATCTGCTGAAGTTAGTCCAGAGGAGGCCACCAAATTGATCAGAGGGCTGGAGCACCTCTCCTATTAGGAAAGGCTGAGAGAACTGGGGTTCTTCAGCCTGGAAAAGAGAGGTTTTGGATTGACCTGATAGGAGCTTTCCAGTACATGATCTACACCCACATGAAAGATAGGGGAGAGACTATTTACAAGGTCCTGGAGTGACAGGACAAGGGGGAGTGGCTTCAAACTGAAAGAAAGAAGACTTAGATTAGTTCTTAGGAAAAGATTCTTTCCTGTGAGGGTGATAAGGTCCTGGCACAGGTTTCCCAGAGAAGCTGAGGCTGCCCCATCCCTGGAAGTGTTCAAGGCCAGGTTGGATGGAGCCCTGAGCAATTTGGTCTAGTGGAAGGTGTCCCTGCCCATGGCAGGGGGTTGGAATGAGTTGATCTTTAAGATCCCTTCCAACCCCGGCCATTCCTTGGTAACTTTTGATGTCCTTCAGAAAGATTCATTCATAAACCCAAATGTGTTTCAAAGTGTTAAGTCAGAATAACAAAACCTGTGCCCTGAAATACAGACTAGATGAAAACATTGTTAAGAAAAGTGGTTGAGGTGTTCATTATTTCTGAAAGGAGATACAAAGGTGAAGTTTCAATGAAATATGAAAAAAATACTGGAAGTTCCTACTGATCCAAACAAAGTCTCTTGGAATGCCATGCACTGTTCCTTAACAAATGCAAAGCCCACAGTTTTAGCACAAAGTTACAATAGTGGGATGCTGTATTGCAGAAAAAAATACTCTGGGACCTTTTCAGATCACAAAGGGAATTGGCCAAGTGTTTACGTATCACAACAGAGTACCCTGGAGATTGAAAAGAAATAACTACAAAGTACAGCTTAAAATGGGAAAGGAGTGCATTATCAATGTTGAATTCCCTCTCTTACAGAGTACATGCAATCCATATTCCTCCCTAGATAGAAAGAATTATTCCTATTTAGAAAACATGAACTTATCTTGCACAAATAAGCGCACAGAAAAATAAATGGCATTATGTTGCACTGTCAATACATAAAGTCATTGCCTTATCAGCTGTCAACAAATCTATTTTAGAACCAGTATTTAACCAAAGCACAATATAAATAGCAAACCCATCCAAGCAAGCCTTTAGTGAGTCTATATTTTGAAGACAGAAATGTTCTTACTCTAAGCTAGTTAGATCTGTAAACTGTGCACAGAATTAATTTTATGCCAGCAAATTACTGTTTTTAACAGGTTATACAAGGCACAGAGCCATATAATTGCTCTTCACTTGAAATATGCTCTTATTCAAACTGAGGAAATGAAGTTAGCTGAAGGTGCAGCTGGGGTTGAGGAGGAGCACGTCTTATCTGTGCAATGACTTGTTCTTTACAGGTGGTTGGTTCAAAAATTAGCAGCTATTTTTTTCTGCAGTAATAAATTCTAATATTTGAAGAGAGTGAGAACAGATGGATTGCCAGTTCATTGCCACTTGCCACAGCACTATGAAGATTTAATCTTTATGATGAGCAATTTGCTCTTTACATAAGCACTACCAGCATTCCAGTATTATGTCATATCAGCCCATTTTAAAGTAGACTGGTTTCCCAGATGTTTTTAATATAGTGCTTGGTTCTATTTTTCTTGAAAATACAAATTGCTCTAAGACATTTTAGCCCTCCTTATCTATGTATCACCTGTCAAATAAGTACTAAAATCTCAGAACAGCAATACTATTATTTGAAATGCATGTCTGTAGCCAAAGTAATATTTTATCATTCCCTGTATGTTCTAATGTATGGCCCCTTACCCTAAAAGGGCCAGAAACATGCAAAGAGGAAAGGTCCATGACTCAGGGGCATTGAAAACTCTGAGTTTCAGCCAGCTGCCTCTGAATTCCTAAAATCTTTCCAGACCAAGTTTTTTAAATCTTTGCTTTTTTTGTTTTTTTTTTTTTTTGTTTTTTTTTTTTTCTCAGAGTCAATTGAGAAAAAAAAAATCCACTTTAATTAGAGCTACATTCAAAATATTGGTATTCCGTTATCTAGCTTTACGTATGCAGCAAAGGCTATGGGGATTTTCTCAGGTAAAAATTTTAAAAAAATGTATTCTTTTAAAGCACACAAGTACAGCAGAACTGTTTTTTGCCTACTTAAATGCTGCCTTAACACTCACAGGTAAGTGACTGGTAAAACTCTACAGGCAAACAAGCTCCTCAAGAAGGCATCTTAATGTCATCTGGGTAGAGATACCCTTTGAAGGAACTGAAAAGGCACAGGTAGAAAACTGTGTGTTATTATTGAGTGAAATTTGAATTAATTTTTAATTGAAATCTAGATAGAAAAAGTCACTTAACCCCACACAGTTTTGTCTTCCTTTTCCTCTTACTTTTTTGCTCAAGGTTTCCTTCAGGAATGCCTGATTTGTGTAAATAGTTACAAGCCCAGTAGAGGGTGCTGAAGAATACCTAGCATAGTTTTAAGGTTTGTCAGAGCAATAAAATGTAACCCATATTTTTACATTGCAGATAGCAGCTTCTCTTTAGCCTGCACATCAATTCTTACAAATTCAACTCACGGACTAAACGCAACCAACCTATTTGCACATCCATCTTTTTGCTCAGATCTCAGTTTTCACCTGCTCTTCTTAAAAAGCCTTTCTAATAGTCACACCAATCTGTGAGTGCAGGGACCACCTCCTGGGGCACTCTAGGCATGTGAAACAAGCTGGAAAGAAGCTCAAAGTGCAAACCTTTTACATTTCTGCAAGGTCAGACTAGAGGATAAGTTGTCCCCTGGCCATTGTTCTCAGCCACGGCAGTGTTCAATCATCCTCTGGGCATTTAGGAGGGAGAAAGAAGCACAGATTTGGGTAGTTTAACAAACGTGCTTTTGGTTACTTTATGCATATATCAATCCATAGATAATAGAAGATCATGAGAAAATGAAATAATTTATTGCCTAAATAAGTTCAAAGAGAACTAAAAGGATATAACCTATTTTGAAAATACTAAAATAAACTATTTTTCAGTACAGGAAAATCTTTGTCGAGGGTTTTGTTTGAAATCACAATTATTTTCAATGGAAAAACAAGTAACAGAAAGAATTATCATAATTTTATTAGCTAGAACCATCAAAAAGCTGTGATATGGTGACTGTGCGTAGAAAGATGGTGCTCATTTTAAGAAATAAATTCAATCTCTTTTGATAACAGAAAAACTTTGTTCTCAGTGGTAATTTCTGGTATGTTCTTACAAATTAATAGAGGAATATGATGTCTCTTGAATTCTCCTCATCTTGTAAAAATACAGAAAATAAATTTGAGGCACATCTGCTTTTCTAAGCATAATAGGAATGAACTTACCAGGAAGATTTTTAAGGTATGCCATGCATATTTTGCACACAAATTTAAAGTGTCATTCTGACTTAGTATCCTGGTATAAACCCAGGGCTCAGAACAGTCTTTTTCAACTGATCAGATCTTTGATGTAAATCTTTGAAAAGTAAGAACTTGTTTGATTCCTTGCTAAAGCAGTCATTAGCCTGGTTTAGAAATACCAACAGCTAATGATGTTTAGGGAAAATATATGCCTGTATCTCTAAAAAAAATGTCAGGTTTTGCTGCTCAGTGACATTTCTCCCTATGTTTTTTTTTTTGTTATTATTGAGTGGCATGCAATATTCAGAATTTCATTTGATTCCCATTTCAAAGGACTCTTTTCAAACCCAGTTCCAGAATTCTCTTTGATTTGGCAGCTCAGTAGCTGTTGAACTTTGACATTTCTACAAGCAGCATTTGGATGGAGGTAAAAATACCTTTCTGTCCCTCATAGGAAAGCAGACACGAGAAAACCCAAACAATTTAAATGCCTCTTGCATATCAAGATCAACTATGCAAATCATGAAATATAAAAATTTTTAAAACCTGTGGAAAATGAAACAGAAAAGATGTTTCTGGAGTAGAACTAATCACTTTCTCAAATATCCACAAGATGATCTTCTAAAGAAGATATGGCAAATTACTTCAATTACATCTGGTATTAAAATCTTAAAAAATTATAAGATCATCCAAATACTTAGATCTTGGTGTGTTAACACATGTTAAAAAAAAATGACACACTCTCAGCTTTTGAGGAGGCATTCTGTCAGATGGAGGATGACTAATACAGGACTCAGATTTCGACCTTTCAGGTTTTACTTTTTTTAAGTCATTTTTTCTTGTAATCAATATATACAAGATTATTCCACAAAGTGTATGGATTATCAACAATACAAAGGACAGAAAAGAGAGAAATTGCAAATTACAAATACACATCTCTAAGGGAAACCCAAAATAGGCAAAAAGCTGAGAAAACGGTATCTGAAAAAGATAAAGGTGTATAACATACTCACGTTTAATTCAACCTAATAATTTTCCTCAATAGGGTATGATCATTGACACAATGCTTCAAGGTCTGTATTGATTAATATTACTGGAATAACATCTATCATTTTGGCATCACACTTCTTGTGCTGTATTGGGGTTTTTATAATATTTATTTAAAGCAGGGGAAGACTTTTACCTTACCATTCGTTTGAGATATTGATTGATATATTCATCTAGATAATTATGAAAATCATGAAGGATGATGCACCTGTCTTAATTCTGACACGTAAAGCCCCATATCTGAGGTATCTACTCGGCTTGTAGAGGTTCTTTATGCAAATAACAGAAAGAAATAGGCATTGTGAGAGTGCAACACAAACTACCCTCAAACTACCTATTTTCTGCTCAATAATGTTGAGGGGAAAAAATGGCAGCTCAGATATAAATGTTGCAAGATAAATTACCTGGATTTCTGTTCATGTACCCATGTTATGATATATTCATATGTTCATGTGTTATCACTGACTTTTCAGTACTGTAAGGATTGAAAACTATAGAGGAGGAGTTTACACTTCTCAATCTCTGTGTGGTTTTATTCTACTCAGTTCCGTACTCATTCCCATAAATGCAATTTTTAATTTTTCACTGTAAGTAGTAAGATTTTTCCCCCACCAACTCTGTCCCCATCAGTCCATTGCATTCTTTTGAGATTTGTCAAAAATAGAAATCTGAGATTGAGTCACTATGTCTCAAAGTAAAACAGAAATTCATAAGAACAATTAGGCTGTGTATGTGTATCAAATAAAAAATACACAATGTGACAAGCAGGGGGAACTAAAAGTTCTGTTTTTCCAGAATGAAAGTTTCTGGGATTATTTTGGAATTGTTCACAGGAATGGAACACTGCAATAGATAGGCACAGACTTTCCAGAAAGGACAGAAAAAGGGGGGAGACCACGCTCTCTGAAGATGACTCTCCACCATAGTCAGCTACAGTCAAGAGGGAAAAAGTTGGATGAAAGCTTAGGCTAAGCCTAGAAGGAAGGCTAAAAAAGAATGGACATGCTGGTGGATGTTGCTTACAGAAAACTTAATCAGGAAGAGAAAGGGAAAAAACCAAACTTCTTTAAAATGTTGGAAGACATTCTTAACAATCATTGATTCTCATGGGTGAAGTTAACATCTCAGAATTTTCTGAAAGGAATTATAGCATAATACAAATAATCTGAATTTCTAGAGTGTGTTTAAGACAATTTCTTGCTGCAGCTATTAGAGGAGATGGTCTGCAGAATCTGCTATTCACAAATAATGAAGCAGTCAATAATCATTGGTGGGTTTGTCTGTTATGACCATGAGATAATAGAGTTTAAAAATAAAAAAGTAAGACAAGTAGCAAAGCAAAGACCCTGGTTTTGCAAATGGTGAACTTTGACTTGTTCAGTGATCTGATTCAGAAGGATAAATAATCACCACAAAATTTGAGATTAAATGTATCTGCTTCTGAATGAAGCAGGTAACAGACAGAGAAGATGGAAAGGGCTGAGACACTCAATACCTGTCATTTCCATAAGGGTCTGCTCTCAGGTCTCCCAGGTCCCTGGTGATGACATAACTTAAAGAAAAGAGGTACTAGTCACTGCAGAAAAAAATCAAGTTAATAACTGCTTAAGTAAATTTTCATACACATATCTGGAGTTCCAGGGAGAAAACCTCTGACAGTACTGAGGCATCACTGACTTTGAAGCAATTCTGTCATCTCTGACACACACCAGCGACTGTTCATGGTGACAAGAACTAGACAGAAGTTACACTCTGAGTTAGGAAGGATGGTCAAGGAAGCCACAGGCCAGGCAATCTCACTTCCGTCCTGGAAAGACTATGGAACAGATCATCACAGAAGCCACCAGTGCCATACACATAAGCAGAGAAGATGATTGATCAAAGTCACAATTTCTAAGAGCAACTAGAATTTTGAGGTTCAATCTCAACACAAGCCTAGATTTGTCATGCAAGTTAACTAAGCCATTTTTCAGTTTCTCACTTTCTTTTTCTGTGCATCAGATTACTCAGGAACCATTGGTGTTTAAAACTGACTTGATTAGTTCTGATAATATGATTTTACTCTTCAAGAAGGGATGTTAAAGGTGTATAGGTATATATATAAAGGTAGACATATATCTGAAGGTATATGTCCTTGTGGCACCTTTTGTCTCTTACATTAAATAATGACCTTTATAGAGTTCTGCAGTTTGTGAACTTCAGTTGGTTTAGCACATCTCTTGCTAAATGTCATTTTAAATTAGTATGCACACTGTAAGAGTAGCTTCAAATCATTAAGAAATTTATTTTCAAAATAATTTCAAAGTTGTTAGGAGTTGATACCCTTGGGTTATTATTTCCTACTCCAGCTGAATATACATTGGCATTATAAAAACAGACTGTTTCAAATTTGTGTGGGTCATTTCAGACCCAAGAGCTTTCCCAAGCACCCAACATTTTTATGTTGGATATTCAAGATCTGTCACTTGACTTTGAAGCCCTGCACTCATACACAAGCTTTTGCCTTAGACACTTAAGAAGAGTGTGTAGCCCTCAGAAAAATTTTATCCATTTCTGCTTTCATCATGGATAAGGTTAAGATGTGCTTTTTCTTTTCTGACAAGACTTATCTTAAGGTTCCTGTGAGAAGTAGTTGCACATCAGCTCCTCCACTTTGAAAGAAAAGGCTCTGCTTTTTCAAAACCAGATGGGCTGAATCTTGACTGATCCTGCCTAGAAAGAAACTGTACTGTAATCTCTGTTAAACATTGATTTCTTTCTTCCCAGGAGCACTGTCCTATCCAAGACCTGCTACTGCTTTTCCCTCATGGTAAGAAAATTGTTAATGATACCAATTATATGATACAAATGACATGTCAATATTTGTCTTCTGTTCCAGGTCAGCAAGAATTGCAACTCAAAAACAAAGACATAGCTTGAGAAGAGTTTAGGGACATTATTTTTTTTTTTCCAGAAGGAAAAATATCACAGAAAATTCAAGTCCAGTGAATCAGAAAGTGCTGTGATTAATGAGCTGGCACGGGGCATTCATGAATGCTATTCTGTATCTTTCAGGTGGGAGTCTGCTCAGACGGTGTTGTGAAATGAAGTGGAATTTACCCACTACCTTCAGTATTTACAACTGCTAGACAAAACAAAGTAAATAAGGAAGAGTTGCAGCTGTTGATTAATTCTGATTTATTTTCAATTATTTTTATTTTCATACATAATTAGTTTTATAATTCCCTTAATGTTCTTGAAAATCTCTTTTCAGGCATCCTTAAATAAAATCTGAACCTTTTTTCTATTGAAAGGTACACTCCTTTATTTCTAGTGGATGAGAAGCAAATTTGGCTTTTATGACATACTCTTCCACTTCCCTTAGGAATAAATGTACTTGTTTACTCACACAACCAAGAACTTGTATTTCATTTTTATAACATGGGTAGGCAACTGAGCTAAATTTCTTGCTTTTCCAGTGACTTTACCTTTTGCATGTGAATTATTAGTTTGCAAACGTATTTCATTTCCTAGTATTCTCCTCCAAAGTTTGAATAATGCTTGATCATTCTCTTTAGCACCAGCTGCATTTGTTGAGAAGAGATTAGTCAGTAATTAAAAGCCAATTGCCAAGTGAATTTTGAGTTATTTTGTACTGTATCTTATATATATATTGCTTGGGATGAAAAATTACTAATATGTGAAAATAGAGATATAATTTAATGCACACAAACATATGCAGAGGATCCAGAGAAGGCCACCAAACCGCTTAGAGGAATGAAGCTCGTCTCCTATTAGGAAAGGCTTATAGAATTGGGAAGGCTCAGCCTAGAAAAACAAAGGCTCTGAGGTGAACTAATAGCTACCTTCCTATACCTGAGGGGACACCAAAAGAAAGATGGAGAGAGACTATTTACAAGGAGTAACAAGTGACAGGAAAAGGGGGAATGGGTTCAAATTCAAAGTGAGTAGGTCTAGATATTAGGAAGAAATTCTTTCCTGTGAGGGCAGTGAGACACTGGAACAGATTTCCCAGAGAAGATGTAGATGCCTCATCTCTGCAAGTGTTCAAGGCCTGTTTGGATGGGGCTCTGAGCAACCTGGTCTAGTGGAAGGTGTTCATGGCAGGGGGTTGGAACAAGATGATCTTTAAGGTCCCTTCCAACCCAAACCATTCTATGATATAGTTAAATAACAATGTGAGTTTAAGCTTTGATATAAACTAATTCCCTGTATTCAGCCCTTGAAAATAAAGGAGTTCAGGATATGTGGGCGTATTTCAAAACAGAGATCTTGAGGGCACAGGAACAGACTATCCCTGTGTGCCAAAAGATAAGCTGACAAGGTAAACACCCAGCTTGGATTAGCAAGGAGGTTCTGAAGGAATTTAGGAATAAAAAGAGCATTTATCATCTTTGGAAAGAGGGTCAGATCTCTCAGGAAATATTTAAGGAGGCTGCTAGACCATGCAGGAAAAAACCTAGGGAGGCCAAAGCTCAGTTTGAACTTAAAATG
>VYXF01000005.1:75669-94239 GCA_013397295.1 Polioptila caerulea
ATTAGAAAGAAGTTTTTTACAGAACGAGTGATCAAGTACTGGAATTGTCTGCCTGGGGAGGTGGTGGAGTCACCATCCCTGGACGTGTTTAAAAAAAGACTGGATGTGGCACTTCGTGCCATGGTTTATTTGAGGTGTCAGGGCACAGGTTGGACTCAATGATCTTGAAGGTCTCTTCCAACCTAATGATTCTGTGATTCTGTGATTCTGTGATTCATAATTCTGTAACCCTACAGTCAGGTCAGGAGTTCTCCCATTACTTCTAATTTTAGGATTTACCTCTAGCATTGTTTTCTGAGATATATAGAAGAGAAACATTAGTGACAGTCTCCAGAAATAATGCTATGTATAGCCTGTCTTCAGAATCTGCTTCAGATATGGACACATTCTACCTATTTCACCTTCATTGGGACAGACTAAAAGGAAAAAAATTAACCTTGTTTGCAAGTTAGAAACTCACATGGAGAACTGATGTTTCCTTCATATTCTCTGTGCTGACCTGTCTAAGAGTGCAAAAATCTGAGGTCATTAGTAACAGAGGAAACAAAAAATTCCACCAAGATTTACAAGATTATAAAACATACAAAAAGAGAGTAAAAATCATGGCAAAAATAGGCAACCACAAGAAATACTAGTGAAGTATAATGCATTTATAATATGAATAGAATTCAGGATACTTAGAAAATGTTCTTGTTGCAGTAACTACAATTGGACCACTAAGGATTAGTAGGTTAGCATGAAAATTACTCTACCTAACCAGGAAAAGAAAATTTCTCTGCAAAAAAATTTGAGATTTCTTAAACCACAAGGATTCTTCAGATTTAAAACAACTTCACAATTCTTTTTTAGCATGCTGAATCATCACATCTCATTTAATTCCAAACAAATCTCAGTAACCTGCTGGCAACACGTGAAAAGAACATACTCCCTCTGGCTATGCCTTGGACAGAATCCCAACCACTGCTGGACCAGTGGGAGCACATTTCAGCTGTCTGTAAAGCAAAGTACAAATCACATTCACCACTAGTTCGGAGCCAGCATAAATACCTATCATACCCTGTTCTTTCTGCTATATGGTCATCAGAAAAACATGTTCAGCCACTTTTGTGAGCTATTTTCAGTCACTACACATCTTGCAGGCTGCCTCATACTCCCCTGGAAGAACAGGGAGGTGAGAATCAGAGATAGGTATAGAAGAGACTTTATGTTTCAGCAACAAGAAACCACCAGAAGTGGTAGGATAGTCAGATACACTGCACATATCTATTCATCACATCACTTATTTAAAGCCAGAAAGGGATTTTATCCTCTCCACTCATACCAGATCCTCAGTGCTGAATAAAAAGCTGTTCAACTATGCCCTGTAGTCTGACTTCAGTTGATGATTCAGTTCACTGTTTATGAAGTGGGAGTCCACATCTTGCTGAGGAAACAAGCAAACCAAACCGATACATCACCTCTGGTTTGAGTACAGGACAGCTGCTTGTTATGCATAGACACAATTTACTGGTCAGTGGTACTGGGGTCATGTCACTGTAGAGGTGGTCACAACACAATACCTACCAAAAGTTCCAAGGCAGAAAAACTTTTATTTCAGCTGCGTTTTCCCTTTTCTGAATTCCTTTCAACAAAGGCATGTACTTCACTCATTGCTTAGCAAAAGGTATTTTACTTGTCCATCAAATCTCTCTATTCTTCGTTAGTTTACGTATTTTGTCCCCTGATTCCCATTAGACAGATTTCTTATTTACTGCAGGTGCAATTGTTTTTCACCCAGGAACAGTTTGTTGTGTTAACAAACTCTCATTCTCAACACTGTTTTCACATGAGAACTTGCAAGCTACTTAGCTGCACGTAGAAATGACAAGCTAGCTATAAATTTAGCAGAAAAAGACCTTATTTTATGAGGACTTTCTTTTATAATTTATCTAGCTTTCTACCACAGGGTCAGCTCCCTTCTTATAGGAACCCTCTGAGCCTTATCTAGGCTAAGTAGTCACAGATATCTCAGCCTTTCCTCATAAGAGAGATGCTCCAGTCCCTTAATCTTAGCCCCTTTCTGGATTACCTCCAGCACAGCCATCTCTTCCTTGTATTACAGAACTCAGAACTGAACATGGTATTTCAGATGGGAACTATTATAAGCTTAAAAAAAAAACTGAGCATTTTTTTAGTATTGAAAAGTTGGTAATTTTAACTCAGTGAGGAATATCCTCACTGATATTCCTCCTAATATTATTATACTCCCAGTACCACTGCAAAACCAGAATTTTAAGACTTTTTTTCTTACACACAAACTAATTTGATTGAAAGATACTGGTTGGGACTTAGAACAGTCAATGGGAGCACTGCCACTGACTTAGTTGGGAATAAGATACAGCTGACTAGACAAATAAGAACAGTATAAAGAAAGGAGGGAAATTAACCTGATTTATCAAATCTTTATTATACTTACAAGAAATCACACATGTAAAACTTGGGAGGCCCTAAAGACCATTCTTAGTTCTGAGCCTGTCAACAGGTGCTTCTCAACCATGTTGTCCCTTACCATCCTTTCCACTGCTATCAACTCCATTAGTGCACACAGGCCATTATCCTCCTCCAGTGCCTTTATGCTGAACTGAATGGATTCCACTGACCCAAACACTGCCAGGTAGAAATAGTTCTGGTAGCCATAATGCTTATATAAATAATAACATTGAATCAGTTTGAGATTTAAATAGTTTTCCATCTGAGGATGGAACAGAGATGCACCAGAGCATATCTGATTACCCAGTCAAACAGCGAGGCTAAAGAGGCAAAGCACAGCAGGACTAAAGCTGCTGCTGTCAGAATTTGTTTATGTTGTCGGATCATTCAGTCAATGTGGCGCTCACAGAGTTCAGTTCACAACTCAAATACATATAAGTAAAATAGTTTAGGTTTAATTCACTCAAACACATCTATCATATCATCACATTTCTGCTGCTCTTATGGTCTCTTTTTTAGGCAACAGTGAAACTTTTGTATGAATCTGTAAATAATTGCTTAGAATGTGAGCTAGCCATTTTATTTGCTGGATACTTTCAAACACAATTAGGGATCACAAGTGGCTAGAGTCAGGCACATCCAGAGAAGGAAAGACAGATTTAACGACCTCCTAATGCCCTCTTTCACTAGCTGTCTACATCACTATATCAAACTATGAAAAAAAAAAATAATTAAATAAAGGAAGCATGACCCCATCCTTTTTTAATCCTCTAATGTGTAAGCAATCCCATTCTTTAGAAGGGATTTTTCCACTTGTATGACTTGGTGAATTGAAGAGGATGATATTGAACACTTCACTTCCTTTGTCATTGATTCCAATCACAGTAGGAATGGTGATGAAATTTCAAATTCAATTCAGCATACTGTGCTTGAATATTCCCAGAAGAGCTGATGTTTTAGAAATCTTAACTTTTTTTTTTTACAACTATTTTTCTAGGGAAACAAGGCTATGAATTTGAAGAACTGAGGGGCCCCTCAGCCCCCAACAGTCACTCAGGTGTTCAGGGGCTTTAAAGCAGTAAGCAAAACCAAAGGACATGAAGCAGGTAGCTGTCAACCATTTGGTGATCACTGAGTTTTTGTCCCTCCTTTCGTTATAAAAGTTGCACATTTCTCTATATGGGTTACATAATTAGGGTTTTTGAAGTACTTGTATCAATCATCATTTTTTCTGTAGTCCAGTTGTCATAAAATAGTACATTGCTTTACATTCAATTAATACCTTATGCACTGTTCAACAGCTCCAGAAAGTAACAGATTTCCATGTTAAAGAAACTGGCAAACTAACCACTCTGGAGGCTTGCAGCCTCAGGAAACCCTCATCCATAGTAAAGTCTTCCCATGTCCCATGTATACAACTTCACATGGTCCTGGAAAAACATAAGCAAAAGAACTCATAGAGAGTATTCAGCCATCTCAATAGTTCTGGCAGCAACAGAGAGGCTGCATTTTTGGTTTTAATCCCTGAGGTAAGTACATGGTGCCTATGAAACTCTAAACACATTTGAATGCCTGGTCTTGTACCTCTATCACGGTGCAAAACACAGGACATTATCACAAACATCATGCTTTACACTCAGTGACAACTCTCATCAAAACTGGAAGAAAATGAAAGAGCAAAGCACTTCTGCTAAGACTTGTGAGCAACAGAAAACAGCTGGGGTTTTTATCATAGGTAAGCTATTTGAAATAAAGTCTGCCTAAGCACAGCTAAGTTGTGCTATGGCAGAAACAGAATATGAGGGAAAAGCATAGAATGAGGACAATCTTCCAGGAAATCCTGTCTCTGGAGGTCCAAATGAACATATAATTCAATGAGTTTATAGTGAGATGCTGTGGTTAAAAAGAAGATGGGAGTGCTTAGGTGTACATTTAAGAACAGTAAGAAAAATAATGTGAATTAATCTCATAGGCAAGACATCATGAAGTTTGTATTTTTAATAATCAAAAGAGATGTCACAACAACACAGGTAACACAACACAACCTCTGCAGGATGAAAGTGAACTTCACAAAACAGTCTACAGCTTTTACTGAGAACAGGTCAGAAATGATTAGGCAATTTAGAATGAAGTCTTAACAATTTTGTGTGCATTTGGTTGGGTGAGTCATCAGAAACAGTTGGTCCTCCTCCTATGGCTCCTTTCAGGATAAGTGTGATACACATTCATGAGCTCTTCATGGCACGTTTCTCTGAAGTATCCTGCTCCCAAGCAAAAAATAATTGTTCCACGCCTTTACACCAGCATTCCTTTATAGCTAAGACACAGAAAACAGTACAACAACTTTTATCCAGATTGAAGAAGAAATGGAAGGGTCTCTGTCTGTCTGATTAAATTCTGATCTATTAAACAAGGCTAGTTTGGTATTCATGAAGCACTTAGCATCTTGCATATTTGAAGCCTGGGAAAATATTCCACAACACTAAGTCATAAATTATATACTGTGTTGTTGGCTACAGAGGAAAATAATAAAACAATATACTATTTTTCCCCTAGAAGAATTATATGTTACAGGAAATCCCTCTGCTATATATACCTTCCCTCTTGAAATGGATTTTAGCTGTGGTTTGACTTGTTTATTCCAAAGATTCAGTAATCATACATTTTGATTGCTATGATTTACATACACTTAAAGCACTACATAAGTCTCCAGGAGAAAAATTGCACCAACTCATCTTGAAGTAACTTTGTTTTTTTTCTAAATCACAGATGTACTGGCATACAGAGCAACACCATAAACAACACAGAAATGAATTCACTTCTCATCCACATTATACAACACAATAGGAAATGCATCCATTTCTTTCCCTCTAAATAAAATATAAAACTACTTTAAAAACAATTCAGAAATTACCAGGTTTATCCTGCATTTTCTTCCATTCCCTAAAGACATCTTTATTCTATTTATTTTACTACTTTTGGAAATATTTAGACACCATTTAGCAAACCAGCCTAATGCCACCAGATCTGTAACTCAGTCAATGACCTCAGCTTGGTAATGCACCTTCACAAAAATCTGCTAAGGCATCAGACAGGCAGGTATCTTGTCGTTTAAAAAGGGCCAAAGCTCAATGAGGATGAACTGAGTAAATTTTCGCATCTAATAATTCTGTTACTCACTGTAAGAAAGGGACTTGAGACATGAAGTGAAGGAGGATTCCCACAGGGTTGCAGCCTTTGTCTATCTTGCAGGGATTGATAGATGAGAACACACTTGATACATGAAAAGAACAGCAAAGAAAACTAGATCGAAAATCCAGTTACAGGTAGAAGCAATATAAGCCACAAAATAAACCTACAGTATTTAAAAGGGAAAGAAGGTAAAAGCATGTCCTGGTCGACCACTACTGTAAAGAATGGTAAAAAATTAAAGAAATTTAAGTTATATTCAAATTAAAAGAATTATGAGTGATTCATGTAATAATTTGTAAATTAAAAAAAAGAGGGTTTTTAGTAAAAAATTTCAAAACACAAGTAGTACTTTCCACTTATCAACCTTAGTGGTGAACCAACAAATATCCACATGACCTTTGTAGATAAATAGAAACCCTGTTGAACAATGTACAAATGGGATAATTGAGGTATAATTGAGTACTAAAGAAAAGGCAACTGGACAAAGAACCTGCAAGATAGGAGATGAACTGGAAAGAAATGTGGAGTACTTAGGTGAATAAACCTGAAGTGCTTACATAATATATTCATTCCCTCAAGAACAATGGCCATAGCAAAGGAGAGAATGTTGTATATCAATTTATTTTAATGTTCTTTTTCAAGCTGGTAATTTCACGTCTTCTCCTCAAGCAATTAATTTTACCCTTTCATTCCCAGTAAGAAAAAGGATTTGAGGTTACCATGATTTTGTATTTATTACTGAACATCTGTTTGTGAGGTGTAGATGTAATGCCTGTAACAGCATCACAGCTTGGTCCAGATTAAGTTCAAGAGTCTTCTTGTGAGAAAGAAATTGAAAAGATACTGCAGCACTGTTCTCCTGCCCAGTATCATCCAAAACTGTAGTAAATCGTTCTACAACATCATCCAGATCTCAAATAAACACATGACAAAACAGAAACAAAAAACAGTCTTCATTGTCTTAACCAAGAGAACTGGTGACCCAGTGAGCAGTAAGTGAGAAAATATGAAGACATGAAATGCACAAGTGCTTTAAAGTTCACAGGAAAATAAAACAAAATTTCCATTTTATTTACGCTGCCTTTTTATTGAAACTAGGCAGAATACAGTAAATAAAATAGGTTACCTCATTTTCATTATTCTACTAAAAATTCTATGCTAAACTAACACAAAAAATATTTGCAACTCATGAATTCATGAAATTGTTGATTACTGCTTTATTGAGCATAAATCCATTTTAACTGCTCCATTTCTTAGGAAACACATCTAGGTCAACACTTCCAAGCAAAATACTATCAAAGCAACAATACATTTCTTAATTTTTTTTCTGTTTTTTTTTTTTTAATTTTATCCACACCTATAAAATTCAACCCTTAAAATGTAACTAAGCAAAGAAGAGAAATCAGAAATGAAAATATATTTTGAGAGATATAACACAAACCTTTAAATATTTGCATAAAGGATTATGTATACAAGCTGTCCCTGGAGGATATACTGTGAATTCAGAAATTACTTTCAATGTCTTTGCTGTTCTGTAGGATATTAGAATTCACATAAAACAACAGTTTTGCTAGGCTTGAAAACGCTACATTAACATTTCTTCATTTTTTATGTGTTATATGAACAGCAGCAGAGAAAACAACAAACAACAGAAACATCAGAAGTATTGAACAATCATTAAACAACTGAGAAAGATTACATGCAGACTGTGTTTACTGTTTCTCTTTTAAATATCTCTTGTTCTTACTTCAGGTTTAATAATTAACAATGGGCTTAATCAAAATCTTCAACAATTCAACACTACTGGTGAGACCAACTATGAGAAAAATGAATTAGTTATAAAATTAGATTATGCAAAGGGTAAAATAAAACAAACAATTCAACAAATTGCAATTCACTTCAAGTATTCTTACAATTATGACAAAATTCTCTACTGTCACCACTAAACTTTTACGGAGTTTCTATTTTTAAATCAATTAGGAAAAAAATTCAAGTCCTCACAACTTGTTTCCTAGGCAGTAAAACAACTACTCTTTATCTTTGATTACTTTGACTATTCAACAACCATGAACAATAATATTCATTAAAAAACCCTAAAAATCTGTAGGTTCTAATGTCAGTTGTCGCAAGACCTTATCTGAATAGAAACTTTTCGGACTGTCATTTTCCATAAGCAAGAACAATGCAATCCAAATATAGAAAATGCACGTTGAAAAAAAATAATTTGAAAAATCTAACATAAAATTTATATCCATGAATTTCATTCCAACTAACTGTTCATGATTTCCTTCCCCCCTGAATGGACATCAGTTTAAGACACAAGCTCATTTCTGATGGATATTTTGGCATTCACAAGAATTACCACATCACTAAAGAGCCAAACCTGAACACATTCGCAAATGGCTTTATTCTTTCACATATTAAATTAGGTTGGCAATACATGTATGAATTTGGAATTTTGTGTATCAAGTTCAACTCCCTCTCTTTTTCCCTAAAGACGAAAAAGAAAGGCTATAGAAATTACTTGATACATTTAAATATATGAAAGGCACAAGTGCATAAAGCAAAATATACTATTTAGAGCATTTAGAAAGCTTAGTACAAAAAGCCTTGGCAGTCATGGAAGATAATAGAAAATCAAAAATTAAAAGAAAAGATGGAAGAAATTATACAAGATCCTGAAGGGCAAAATATATCTAAATCCAACATTCTACTTCTCAGTAAAGAAGAATTCAATATTCAGAGTCATTTAAACTCTTCCTTTGAAATCAATTTCAAAAAGAGCTTGATATGAAGCAAAGAAACTCCAGTTTTTCCTTTCTCCTGCAGCACACCATGAATGGAATCCTCAGGACTGTAACAGTTACTAGGAATTGTTCGCCTTTCCAGGTCCTACTCTCAAAAGGTCCCCAGACCTCCTGGGTTGCAGTGGTCACCTTATTCTTTTCTTCAGTGCTCCCAAGGACAAATCGTTCTGTTTAGCCTTGATGTGCATACCTAGGTCCAATTAAGTTTTCTTATCTTATACACAGAGAACCTATAGACCTGAGCAATGTGGTTTTCACATGATTTTGTGCTCACAGAACATCCTGTTGCCTTTGGCAGCTGCATGATTAAGGATCACTGACCTTGAAAAGCTCCTTGGACAGCAGCTTAGTTCCTTTGAAGGATCTTCGCTGATGCCTGGTTCTCCATAAGGGCCCTCTTGCTCATGAAGTCAAAATAGCTTTCAGATGGTGGCCTGCTGGTTTTCCACTACTTAAGAATTACAATTGATTTTCACTTCAAGTTTTTCCTTCAATATCTCTGGCCTAGGAACTTCACAGAAATGACATACCTATTTCAAAACTCAAAAATTCATCTTTATTTGAAATTTACACCTGTAAAACACAGATCAGTCTAAAACATGTACAAAACATAAAAGATGAAATGCTATATTTTTAACTGATGGAAAATGATCTTTATATATTTTCTTTGAGATGTGACAGTTCCCTTGACTTTTTTACAGCCTAACACACTTCAGAGCAGTGCAGGGCTTTAGAAGGTATTAGTATTTCCAGATTTTTCTTCCAGAAAATGATCAGTGCTTCATTAACTGAAAAGATTAAACTACACATCCAGACAATGATTAGCTATTTGACAATGACTATTTAATAAGGGATCAGTTCAATGGCGTTAATTGACATTTAAAATTCTCTGCCTTCTATGGCAATGTTAAACATCAATCTAATTAAAAAATAAAATATGGATATGTTTACAAAAGAATCCTCCCTATCCTCAGTAGATACACCATTAGACACTTCTAATCACACCATACCCTAGCTATACTGACAGAATGCTAGACCTGAAAAATAGATTTGAAAAATATTCAAAAGTACACTAGATAATCTTATTTAAGAGTGGAGGCATTGATGTTTTCTTGAAGATAATGTCTATCTAGTCCAGGAGACACAACTCTGTGTTTCCCAGTAATTCATGTGACTAGATTGGAAAACTGTGACCTTCGCTACCTTGTTCAAACATCCATTTCAACTAATACAGGGTCACAACGTCTATTAAGTGTGTGGAAAAATCTCTCTACCATCTGAAATTATTCGGTGACCTCCATGACATGCAGCTAATCAACACCGCCCTTTAACTTCTGTCCAATCTTCATTAATTAAAGAGGTCACTTTTTCTGCTGAAATGACAAAGGTACAAGTTTCTTGTGTCTTCAAGAAGGGATTCAATGAGAGACAACTGTGACAATACAGACTTCTATGTGTAAATACCGCAAAATCAAAAGAAACAAAAAAATTATCGTTTCCTGTGTTTAGAGATAGAGACAGAAAGATGCAAGCTATGTCTTAAAAAATTATTTTATTAGGGTGTTATGTGCTCAGTATAAACTTCAGTTCTTTCTTTTTTGTCGTTTTTGGAGGCAGGGGTATGTTTTTATACATCTTGTAGCATCAGTACAGTTGAAACAATCAAAGTCAAGGTAATACCTTCCTGCTTTGCACCTTCCTGTACAGACTTTAATAAATCGTATGCATATCCCAGTGACATCCACAAGACAAGAAACTGAGAAGACATTCTCAGTCATGTATCAGTCAGTCCAAGAAGTGGAAAAAAAAAGACAAGACTGTTTCTGAGAAGTGGTGTTAGAACCACTTTCTTAAAAACCCTCAAGATCTATGAGTGCCACTCTACTAAAATATTTTCAGGAGATAACCCACTTCTCTGTGCAGTCTTCTGTCTACTAATACTTTGCCAAGGAAAAATCTCATAATACTGAGGAAATGACAAACAGGCCTAAGAAACCAGGGATTATGGAGGAAGCAGCTGGACATGGCACAGCTTAGAAATCCTTCAGCAGACACTATTACTAAATACCATAAATGACATGCCAGTCTGCAAAACCTCCAATGCATAGAAAGAACTTACCCAAAAGTCCAAAATAAATTTCTCCCAATGGTGCAGCCAAGAGGTGCTGTCCAGTTTGGTTGATTATGTGCATAATCATAATCATAATCAACCACAGCTACCACCATGGATAGAGGTTTGCAATGAACTTCTGGAAAGGTTAATGTTGGAGGAATGCAGTGATGCTCCCCTCATGAAATACATACTCATACTTCTCACTCTGTTGAAAACCACCACACATGTAATTTATATGATTATGATATCTATATGATATATAGATTCTATTTAGCATCACAGAACCATTTAGGTTAGAAAAGACCTCTAAGATCATTGAGTCCAACAATTCACCCAGTGCTAAGAAGTTTAATGTTGTAATCCAATGATGTTTTGGTTAGCAATCCTGAGTTCTATACCTTTTCTCCCTCTGGAGAAACTCTACTAGGGATGCAGCCAGTTCTGCTTCAATAATTCTCCTTTCCCTTCAGAGAACAGTCAGCAAAAAATTAAAACTCAAAGTATATTTCAGCCTTTTCAGCCCTCATATGGGGGAAAATGTGTATTTATAGCTGAAGAGATAAATAAAAATAATTAACTGCTAATCTAAAAGAGACTTTATCTTCAATATCAAAACCAAGATTCACATATGTGCTATAAAATTTATAGTAACTCCTTCCAAAACACTATATAAATGCAGGAGAGGGCAGAGGACAGGATGTTACTATGTCTTATTCTTTACCAGAACAATCTGGGTAAGGAATCTGCCCAAGTACCCGATGTGTGAAACAAGCATGCAAAAATGTTGCTTTCATGATTTAGGGCATTTCAAGTGTCTGCTTTTATACTTATCTTCAACAATCTCAAACATTTGCTTGGAATTTATTATTTGTTTCCATTTTGCAATATTTACTTAGTAGTCTACAGAATACAAATAGACATGGGGAGATCTGAGTTTCACTGGTAAATAGGAAAGTACATGCATGAAGATGTCAAAATCAGCATGGACTACACAATCACAAGGAACATGTACAGGCTGACTGGCAGACAAAAAGAATTGGAGCATTATTTCCCAATTTCTTATTAGGATAACACTTTAAATTTTGGTAACTGGAATTCAGGAATGTACAAAGAGTAAACCAAATCCAAACTGCAGAGGTACAATCTCGAAAGTGCTACTTCTAACTCTAGCAATGTACAATAACCATAGTTCTTTTCATTGAGTCAAAAAGCAGAGGAATCTGCTGTCTACCTAAATAGTTGGATATTTGTTTCCAAAGATTTATCCCTAAAACTTCTGGTATTAAAAAAAAAATATTGTTTGCAATTAAATAATATTTTCAGTGTCTTATGTTCTTTAATTGTTGGTTAGAAAATGGTAATTAATATTCGGGTCTATGCTAGACTTTAATTTTGTATTGTACAACACTATTCTCATAAATTATGATATCTTATAAGCAAATATTTATACTTATTGGGTAGAAGCTCATGTAGTAAGTTAAGCTTTGGGCAAACTTCAAAACTGAAGCTGGACATAGAAATACAATCCTTGGAATTCCAAAGGCCTATAATTGTGCATTATGTTTATTCAAGCTATACTATTTTTAATGAACTGAGCAGATTTTAAATCATAAAGCCAAGAGGCAAGTTCCTCATATGTTACATTTCATTTGCAGAATTATAGCTACTTAAATGCTGTTTTTCTCTTTTCATGAGTAGTTACTTGTATCTTACATCTTGAAAAATATAACTATTAGAGAATAGGTTCATATTTGATAGACAGAAAGGAAAAGTCACCACATATCACACTCAAATAGTCCAGGCAAGCTGCACCTGTAATTGAACCAGAGAACCTCCCAGCAATCCAGTCATCCCACAACTCTAACTTAAGGCAGCCACAGGCTGTTGGAGATCATGGAAGAACGTAGCTAGGATAGAGAATCTGAAACCTACAGTGTCTGATTCATGTCACTTCTGTAGCCATTCCCACCACACAAAGCTTCAAAGCACATTCCATGTGCATTTGACATCATGGCATTTCTTATTCCTCTCCTAAATATTTGGGCAATTTCAAAGTAACTTTGTGAATGATAGCACAGGAAAGCATCTAATTAAGAAAATTAAGTACTCCATAAACCAAATTGAACTGACCCAGGAGGGCAGAACAAAACTTTGCTCCCAGTAGATTTTGTTAAAATAATTTCATTCTTCTTGCATGTTTTGATCAGCAATATGATAAAAATAGTTATTAAATTATCATCAGTCACTGCATATCAAGCATTCATTTTACAAGCAAAGGTGAAGAAGAATTGTAATTACAAAGCAAGCATATCAGACCATCTGCAAAATTATGCAGATGGCTTTTTTACAGTAGTAGAGAAAACATATTTATACTTAGCTATTTTAAGGTACTCGAAGAGGAAAGGCACTTCATTAACACTTACAAGCATGAATACTGACCCAAAAGGATTCATAAATACTAAGCTTTGCTTCTGGCACTTGAACAACCACACTGATTCCAAATATCATGTCCTAATCCACTAGCTTCTCTGTTTCTGATTCTGTATAATGCTGTGTAGGCTTAACAACCTTTAACGTTTCACAGTTAACTTCTTGAAAATTAATGAGAAGAGCAGAGTGAAGTAGGATGAGAGCTAACATCCACAAAAGAATATTAGATTTGCAAATCAGAGCAAAGTGGCAGTGCTCCATTTTCAAATATTTTTAGCCCTCAGTATATTAAATATTGTAAAAGTGACCATATATTTAAAATACAGACTGTCTTTAATGAGATACACTTTTACAGAAACATGATCACAAGCAGCCTTACACAATTCAGAATGAGAAATTACAGTTAAACCTACTCATAAATCGGACTCAGGCCTTCTTCCCTGTAATGTTGCTTTAAATAAGACCACCAGGCCCAAAATTTGTCTGGTTTTCAGCTGAAAAGCATAAGAGTGCAGGAAGAAAATATTCTTCAATACAAATATTAATTGTATATTTTTTTCTGACAGACATCAGAAACACCTGTTTGACATATTTGTAAAAAGACAAAGAATTGAGACATTTTGCCATTTAAAACAACTATTAAAATTCTTGCACTGACATAGCAACAATGTACCTCATGATACCAGCCCTGCCCATATTTCTGGGGAATTTGAAAGGAGTGGTTACTCAAGCTCATCAAGCTCAGCAAAAGATGCAGGATCTGTTGTGACTAGGGATGTGGAAATGTAGTAGCACAGATTGAGAGAAGACATGCACTACAATGATTTAGGGCAAGGTTTACAGTTGTTTGCCATCTGGAATAACAAAAGAACATTTTGAGAAAAGCTATGCGTTCTGACATTCCTATTTATGTTAGGCAATGCTTTATGTCTTGAGTGTTCAAAAGAAATTCCTAGGTATTATTTGTCCTTAAAGCAGTATTCCAAACACAGACTCTGGCCTACAGTGCTTTGGGCTTTGACTGGCAGGAAGTATACAACTCTTAGCCCAGCTCAGTGCAAGGATAAATGAACTTGCTGTACCAGTTTTAATATTATGGAACTGGCCTGTGTCTGTGACCTTTACTTCCTCAGAATTTCCCACACAATACTGGACCGTAGCTTAATACTCCTGAGTACAGGATAAAGGGGAACACACAGAAGCTGCATCTCAGTGCCACTACTGCTACATTACCCCAGTTCATGAAGCAGATAAAGATTTTATTGCACAAAGGCTCCAGCTACTGAACCAAGAACAGCCAAAGCCTCCTTCAATTTCTTTTACTTTTGGAAGAAAGACATTAGTAAAATAGTTTGTGTTCTCACTCCTCCATGCCAGAAGAGAATTCAATTGCACTGTCTACACTATAAGTAGCCTTCAGTGACACTATAAGCAGCCTTCAGATAGCTTTGCTCTGATGGAACCATGCCTGATTCATATTGAAAGTTGTGTATCAATTTAGTGACGAGCTCCTCTTATTCTAATGTTATTTTTCAAGTTGGTCATTTCACATGTCTTCTCCTTCAATGTCTTCTCCTCAAGCAATTTATTTTACCCTTTCATTCCCAGTAAGAAAAAGGTCTGGATTTGAAGTTACCATGATTTTGTATTTATTACTAAACATCCATTTATGAGGTGTAGATGTAATGCCAGTAACAGCATCACAGCTTGGTCCAGATTAAGTTCAAGAGTCTCCTTGTGAGAAAGAAATTGAAAAGATACTGCAGCACTGTTCTCCTGCCCAGTATCATCCAAAACTGTAGTAAATTGCTCTAACATCATCCAGATCTCAAATAAACACATGACCAAACAGAAACAAAGAAAGCCCATCACAGAACTTCACTTGAATACTCTTTCAGTCATCAAGTATTCCAAATTAATTTTGTATGTAGTTTTTTTCTCATTTTGCATCAGTTTTAAAATAGAATAATCATGCTGAACTCCACATTTTTAGCATATATTGGGGATGGGGTTGTTTTGTTTTCAAAGTTTACACATGGCCTGAAACGTGACCTTCTTCAACAAATTCTGCTTTCTGATGTGATTCTCACTATGTTCCTAGACTACAGCTCAGTGTTGTGATTGCTTCTTTTGGTAACTTACTGGATATTTTAGAGAAGGATTTATAACAGCTTATTTTCTGCCCTTTCTTCTCTGTGTAGAAAAATATTTTCCTTCCTTCCACCATTTGGTGTTTTATTTGTCCTTTGCAAAGTCTTGAACACAAGTGCCAACACCTCTGAGATTTCAAAAGTTTGTTAAATGTCTGGGAATGATGTTCAACAGGCTCATCCAACTTACAAACCTCTAGCTCACCTAAGCGTTTTCTAAACCCTTTTTCTTTTCCAGTTCGGGTTGGCTTATTGCCAGCACTTGTTCTATTAGACACCAGCAGTAACCTCATTAGTGAAGATCAGAGAAAAACAGCATTAAACACATCAGCCTTCCCCCTCCCATTATCCATAAGTAGAAGTCACATTCTGTACTCCCACACTCTGGCAGTGCCTGATACTTTGTGATTAATCATCTTACTACTGAAGTGCTTTTGGAGCAAATGTGTTGTTTACTTGAGAATGGTTCCCAATTCCACTCTGTGATTTGATCTTCCAAATGTAGACCTTGAAAATACAGAAATCAGAAAAAAGAGAAGAAAGGGTTAATTCACTGTTCCTCATGTACCTTTCTCTCTTGACTTTCTTTTACATGTAAACAGTGAATAAAATTTTAGCAGTGAGATCCCCAAACCTTTTAGCTTAGATGGATATACTCATCTGTTAAAAACAGTTTTTATATATTTGCTTTGCTGAAATACATAAATATTTGGTAACCTATTATTTGTAGAAAGAAGTGACACTGCAGCAAGGAAGTGCCACTGTTAACCCCTCACGAGTTAACACATCCCAAGCAATGCTGAGCACTACACTTGGCCAGAGTCAACACTGATGAAACACATTTCTGAAGATACAAATTTAAATTAGCCTTTTTGGTGGAAAGAGAGGATTAATTCTGAGTTTATATTATCAGTTGCCTGCAGAGTCACTTCTGACACCCATTCTTTTACAGAATGTTGTTGCTTCAGGCATAACTGTTGTGTCTAACAAATTATCACAATTCCTTGAACCTACTATTTATCACGGATCTCCTCTGTCTGAGAACTAGAATTAGGCTTCTAGTGCAAATCTAACAGCCATGCCAGATATCCCTGATTACCCATTTTGCATATTCCCCATTAGCCTGCATTGATCATGGGATGCACTATTTATAAAATCCTGGAAAAATCCTCTTGGGACTCATACATGTGGCACCACAGCTGGTCATCACCCTGATTATCTGCATGACCCTATGCTCACTCACACTTCTTTAGCTGTCCTTTCCAGAAACATTTGGTGTGCAGACAGTTTATAAACGTCTGTTTCTTTCATACCATTATTCCTCTCGAGCACCAGATGCCTCCTAAAAAGTATGGAATTTTATTCCAAACCTCCTCACTTGACTCTGTTTAGTCTCTTTCTCTACAAATCCTGGGAAGCTGAGAACAACACACAGCCCATGGGGCATCATAGATGGGAGTGCTGGATTGGAATTCTCTGTAACACAGGGGGAGACGTGGAACCTTCTGCAACAGTGGCTGGAAGAGACAGACAGCCTGTTATGAATGTTTTCCCAGAATGTCTTCAAACAGTACAGTGCTAATGAGGTACCATCCCTAGGATGCACTACGAATAACATTCATAACAAATATGGCTAGGTGAAGTACATTTACAATACAATCAATTTACAGCAGTACAGCTTTGCAGACTGCACAGTGACTTTTAAGGTGTACATGGTTGGAGGCATAGAGAAGGATAGACTTTACCTTGAGCATTTTTTCTCTTAGTAAGTTTTAGCCCAAAGCTTTTCAAAATTTACTTGTATCACTAGATCTCATTGTCAGATCTTTAAATTTCAGAATAACAGGAAGAATTCATTAAAATTATTAATATTCAGAAACAATGGGAGTGTTAGTCCAACAACTCTGTTGGATATCACAGTTACTTGCAATTTCTGTTTATATTGAGACAACCACCTACTATAACCTTCCACTTTCATTAACACTTAATGATTAATGGCATTTTCTTACAGGAATAAACAACTATTTAAAATGTATGCTGCCATTGTATTACTGTTTCTCTTTTACAGAGCTCCAATGTTCTGATTTAGAAACAAATCCCCATGAATTAAGCAAGAAATCATGCAGCACTGACAGCAGAGTCAATCTCAAAATCCCATTTTCCTCCCATGTAAATCTTCAGTAAACTCTTGCAAAACTCATATATACATGTATTTGTGCATAGGTAGAATCCCTTCCTATTTCATAGCATTTTATTATGAAATAGGAAGGGGAAAGCTTACAAAAATTCTTACAGATATTTTTCAAATATTTCTATCTCTTTAGTATGTGCATGATTGATGGGTTGTAGTATTAACTCTGTCCTTAACTCATCAATATATCTGTCTGTTTACCCTACTTTTGCTGTTGACCTAAAGCCCCTGCGTCCTCCTGGTCTCAAATCTAACATTTTTTAAGAATTACCACTTTTTTAGAGGAATATGATGTGTACAGTATACAAAGCTTTCTCAGAAAAGTTTTCTAAAGATATAACCATGACATGCATCAAAGGTTCGAACAAGCCATTGATGGGATGCTCCATACAGCAATATCTTGTTAAACCATCTTCCATTTTGTCACTCTCAATTTTTTTTTAAATTGCCAGAAGTTTGAAAAGTATTCACTAAAAACTACCTAAAAATCAATACATCAAAAATCTTGAACAACATTAATTACATCAAATATTGCTATTATTTCTTCTGCACAGTGAGAATTGCAGAAAAGTCCTACTCCTGGTAATGCAGATACATTGCTGACTGGCTCAGACCCAGCTACAGGAGTAGCAGATACTTGCAACATTAAACCCACACATTTGTCTCAGTCAGCAGACAGCATTTCTTTCAGATAATAGTGGTACCAGCCTTTCTAAGTCATCTCAAAGCTATTCACATCTATTCCCCCTGCCTAGAGCACAGTATAGGGAAAGATACTGGTACGTAATGAGACTGATCTGTCCAATTCAAGGCTGAATCTCACAAAATGCTAAGGTGGCAACACTTTCCACTTGAGTTCAGCTTGGAAAAGTTAAGGTAATATGGTGTCATTGTCACAAAAAAAAAAAAAAAAAGCCAATGATTTGGCTTTTTTCCTTATTTTTAAATTTAACTTCAAAATGATAAAAAAATAATGGAAACACCTTATTATCTTGACAAGGTGCAATATCTCTTATAAAAATGTTTTTTCTCTTCACTCTCATTATGTCTTATCATAGAATCATCACTGGAACATAGAATGGCCTGGGTTGGACGGGACCTCAAAGATCATCTTGTACCAAACCTCCTGTCATGAGGAGGGACAACTTTCACTAGATCAGGTTGCTCAGAGCCCCATCCAACCTGGCCTTGAATGCTTCCAGGGATGGGGCAGCCACA
>VYXF01000005.1:95660-156073 GCA_013397295.1 Polioptila caerulea
AAAAAAAAAAAGCCAATGATTTGGCTTTTTTCCTTATTTTTAAATTTAACTTCAAAATGATAAAAAAATAATGGAAACACCTTATTATCTTGACAAGGTGCAATATCTCTTATAAAAATGTTTTTTCTCTTCACTCTCATTATGTCTTATCATAGAATCATCACTGAAACATAGAATGGCCTGGGTTGGACGGGACCTCAAAGATCATCTTGTACCAAACCTCCTGTCATGAGGAGGGACAACTTTCACTAGATCAGGTTGCTCAGAGCCCCATCCAACCTGGCCTTGAATGCTTCCAGGGATGGGGCAGCCACAGCTTGTCTTGGAAACCTGTGCCAGTGCCTGAACATGCTCACTGTAAAGAGATTTCTTATAATGGATAATCTAAATCAAATCTCTGTAGAGAAGGCTTGTACGAGTTTGAAGTCATTCTCCCTTCCTGTCATTCTAGGCCCTTGTAAATAGTTTCCCTCCATCTTTCATGTGAGCCCCCTTCAGGTACTGGACAACTCCAGTTAGATCAGTCCAAAGCTTCCTTTTTTCCAGGCTGAATAACTCCAGTTGTCTCAGCCTTTCCTTATAGGAGAGGTGCTCCATCCCCCAATCAATTTGGTGGTCTCCTCTCTCCTCGCTTCAACATTTCGTGTCCTTCCTGCACTAGGACCCCTGTCACAGCTTGACAGAGTACTTTGTTGGAGTTCAGAAGACATGAAAAGAGCTTTTCATTTATTATTGCTACCTATTTAGAGGATACTGTCGTCATCATAATACTGTCTGCAATTTCAGCTACTGTACTTGCAACAGAACCTGCAGCCTTTAGCCTTTAATCCATTTCCCATGTGTGGTACTTTACACTTCTGCATTATGCAAGGGGAATATCTAAGGCCCCTCTGTACACATTAACTGCTCATGCACATTAAATACAAGGCTCTACTAAAACAACTTAACAATCAAAACTTTTACACACCTGCTGCTTAATCAATACATCAGCATCAGAGAATGCTGATGCTGTAAAGAAGCCATTTGCAATTTTATTAAATGACAAGTGCTTTGGCTGCATGTTTTAAGGTACGTTTTTCTGTCCATTTTGCTATTAAGTATTTGCTTAAATGACCTAAGGGAGTGCTTCTCTTCAAACATTTTTACAAGATTGAAATTATATACTGGTTTTTTGTAGACTAATAAAGGTTTAATATAGTTTTATGAAAAATAAAATTTATTATGTGCATGACAACAGCTACTCTTCAAGCTTTTAGTATTCTAATTTATCACCCATAAGATACACCTTACTGGACAAAGGAATGTAGCCTTTAATGTTCACAGAAATTATGCAGTGCAGGTTTAGTATTTTATATCTTAGGAATTTTACAATTTCATCATAAATGGAATTTGGAACATAGAGACTACATAGAAATTCGAGACTGCTTTGTGGTTTCTTTAAATATTTTCACCCAAGTACTCAATTTAAAATAAATTAAGCCATAAAACTACATAGAAGAAGAGTGCAGTTTTGAATATCAGCAAATAAAAGTTGACTATGTTGTATAAAACAACAATTGAACTCCTTGGTCTGGATATATTCTTATTCAATAATTATGTCATAAAATCATTCCCTGCTACATGTGCTTGGAAAAAGGTATTACTTGGCTCTAGCAGCTGTACTTTTCATGCTTTTGAGTCATAGGAACTTCTGGAGTTTATTTCAACAAACAATGATAGTGCAAGCACATTTTATTGGTAAAATCTTTTCTGAAACAAATCAGTGGGAAAAAAAGATGACTCAGAGGGATGATATTTAATTAGTACTATCTATGGTAATAAGCCATTCCAGGACTAAGCTAGTCATGACAAAGAAAAAAGTCCTTCAATTTTAACAGGACTTCAGGGTTTAGCTTTAAATAATGACTTACCTCTGAAAGTTTTAGCAAATAGAAATGCAGAGCTGCAAATATATCCTGAGTTGCCAATATAATTCACAAATTTAAATACAATAATTTATTTAATCCACTACTGCCTAGTAAGTGGATAAGATTATTTCTTAAATACTAGTTCTTATAGTAAAAAAATATGATTAAAATCTGCCTGTGCACTCTGGTTTATATCTACAAACTAGGGCAACTGGAATTACCTAGATTGTAGGTAGGCACAGGATTATTTATTGCTGTTCTGACAAAGGAATGGCTGGAAATTCTTTCCTCTCAAACACATTTTTAGCATCTATATAGAGCAGTTTGCCATATTTAAAGTACACAGGAATCCAAGTAGCCCATATCTGCCTGTAAGACAGGAGGGGAGGAAAACATTCCAGTCAAGATCAGCACAAAATTTTTTTGCCACTTCATCACCAAGCCTGTAAGAAAGACAAAGTGACAGAAACTATTTACTTTCTACTATTCATATCAAATCCACAGAATTACTTTAATTTCATTATTATGACTGCATTGTACAAACCACTTCCTTTTTTATATTACTGGATGCAAGATGTAAAGAGTTTTCAGAGCTTTCAGAGTTAGAAAACCCAAGCATTTGCTAAGTAGCAAGTTCTTATCTCTAAAGGAAATTGTCATGAGAGAAGTACAGATTTGTCAGCCTTCTTTTCACAGTGCAGCTGTATCCAGCCAGGCTGGTACTTCAGAATACCCCTACAGTCAAGAAATAGACACAACCTCATCTACTCCTTCAGCTTAAAGAAATAAGGAATGTCCAGACTGTGCAGCATAGACTGCCTGGATGTCTCAGGCTACCCAGGCCAAAAGAAACACCTCCATCCCTTTAATGTAATGCCATGTTGAAGCATGCAAAATCATGCAAAAGCAGCTTGCAAAATCTACCCCAAATCCATTTGTGGAATTTGCATTCCTGAGGGCTTTGACTGTAAATTGTTAGAAGTAAATTGAACTAAAACAATTTCTGAAGAGAACCAGTCAGAAGCATATTAAAACATTGCAGAATAATTTACAAGTGGCAACTGTAATGATGTGATATATCATTTGTGAATATAACAATTATTCATTAGCTTTTTAGCGTTAGTTTCAGCAAATGAATTCATATTTAAAGCTCACTGTACTATACAAAACTGAGCCCTACATCTATGAAAAAATATTTGACAACAGTAAAAGAGTTTCTGGGTTTAGTTGACATTTTATGGCTTAAGGTGAAAGAATTAAACAAATGGAAGTTATGCTTGTTTGACATTCTAGATACCCCTCAGTGTATATGCTAAAGCTGTCCTAATTTTTCAGCAAGACTGGTCTCAGAACTGTCTGCCTCTGAGTGGCTTTAGAGCATAGACACAATTTTGAATTGTGAGTAGTCATGTTCTTGCCTACATTCTCTAATTTGAATTGGAAAACAGTAATGGAAATATTTTCAGCTGAATACAAACTTCATTGACTATTTTGCTGAAATTAAAGTAACTGACAGTTCCAAATGTCATACAAAAATAAGGAACCTGGAGTGATTATCTTCTAAAGTAGTTCAATCTCCACAGCACATTTCTCTGAACCTTTTGCCTGACAAGGCAAATACTTTCTAAAGAATGTTAGAACTCAAAGGAGCTTTTAGCAAAAACCAAATTTCAACTCAAAACCATGAGATTTTACCTTTAATTTAAACTATGGCTTTCTGGACTAGAAGACTACATGATACATTAATAGAAAACAGCACAATAAACGCATTCAATTTGAAAATGTCTAGATTGAGTCCTTGAATGTGACCTGCTTCTCTTGTGTTGCAACAATATGTAAACACACATGTAGTACGTGGAGTTTCATTTAATTTCTCCAGCTGCTCATTTTCCAGTAATAAAACAGGAATAATTATTCTTCCTATATTTGCATGAGTCATGGCATAAGATTATAAAATACTCGGAACAAAAATAATTTTTGAGAATTTTGTAGTAAAATAGGTACTCCAATCTAGTCCAAACGATACACCACAAAAATTCTGAGTCCAATTCTCTGAAGCACTTTCCCTAAGTTTTCCTGAACTAAAAACTCTGATCATACTTGAAGAACGTTCACCTTTTAAAGATTTCAGTTATGCACAGATGCATCTGACCCAAACACAGCCAAATTCAAAATCATTATGGACTAAATGCATAAAATGATAAATTTTATCATGATTGTTATTATAATTTAAATTACAACCAAGAAGACTAATGAAAATCTTGGTTTTGAAGGTTGCAATGGGAAAGCTCATTTCAGAGAAAATAAGGAGCATATTGCTAATATAGCATGCAATGCATCCTGAGCTATCGGTTTTGCACCCTTTGAAGAATTACTGTGGCAGCCATCTTACTGCAGTGACAGGATGTTCTTTTGGTTGTTTTTCTGCGTGGTTTTTTTGGCTTTTTTCATCTTTTTAAAGAGGCATTGGTGGCAAGAGACTCCTCTGTTAAACTGCAGTTGCCTACTCTAAATTTATTGAGCTTGATGAGAACAAACACAAAGTCTGTGCTACCATTGGCACCATCAATCAAAGTGTTGGGTAGTATTGTATCTTAAGCTTCTTGATTGAGAATTCTTTTCCTGCTTATTTACTGGGATGTGCAATGCATGCTAATGCACCTGTGGATGAGGAAAAATAATGTGATAAACAACAATATATTTTCCTTGAGATCAACAAAATACCAAAAACTGACAAATGAGAGATCTAGTAGGACTAAGAAATTTTATTAGAAAATCAAAGATCTGTTTACCCTGTCTTCTAAAATTTATCACTCTTTTCTCTCAAAGACTTCACATCTTTTCAAGACAACTTCAGAGATCCAAAAACTTTTTGTAAATTGGTCCATTGAAGCTGAAATTGCACTTATACCATATGTGAGGTTATTTCAGAATCAAGAGAAGTGAGGGCAAATGAAAAATTATTGAGTGGAAAAGCTTAACTTTCCTTAGAGGAAATCAACTCTCAGAAATACCTTTTGCTTATATAACACCTTTATGCACAACTACATAAGCAATAGGAATTGTTTATGTGTCTTCGATAGTATTCTGGGGTGCATCAAGAATGGCATTGTCAGCAGGTCAGAGAGTGATCCTGCCCTTCTCTTCAGCCCTGGTGAGGCACATCTGGAGTGCTACGTCGGGTTCTGGGCTCCTCAGGATGAGAGAGACATGGAATGGAGGTTACAGAGATGATGAAGAGATGGATCATCTCTCTTAGAAAGAAAGGCTGAGGGAGCTGGGGCTGTTCAGCCTCAAGAGGAGATGACTGAGAGGGGACCTCATCCCTGTCTGTCAGTGCCTGCAGGGAGGGGTCAGAGCATGGACCAGGCTCTGCTCAGTGGTGCCCAGCAATGGGACAAGAGGCAACAGGAAGAAACAGATGCACAGGAAGCTCCAGAAGAACATGAGGAAGAACTTCTTTCCTGTGCAGTGACCAGGCACTGGAACAGATCACTCAGAAACGGTGTGGAGACTCCCTCACTGGAGACATTTCAGAACCATCTGGATGCAATCCTGTGCCGTGTGCTCTGGGATGATCCTGCTTGAGCAGGAAACTGAGAGCAGATGATCCATTGTGGTTCCCTCCAATCTGACCCATTCAGGGATTCTGTGAATTTGGTTTTATTTATATAGATATCGTATCACTCAGTGTATATATTTAACATTATGGAACAGAAAAAGCATCAACATGATCAGGTGGACGTGAGTACAGTGTGAATGCGAGAGCTGAAGACATTCCTTGAAGAGCAAAATCTAGCAAGAATTAAATTAGGATTATTAAACATAAGTACTTACTCAATGTACTAGTTAGATTTTTTTCCCCCTCTAGTAGAAGGCCACACAGATTGAAAAATAGTAACATAAAAGATAGAATTCCCTGGCCCTCAAAATTTGGGTGATTACATTCCGTCAGAATGCTGACTGTACTAGACTGGAGAATATGACAGCATTACTTTCCAGCCATGCAGATATTTATTTTCCTAAGTAAGATACAGTTGCTTGGTATCTTGACTGAACTCCTGTGAAACTCATGTTACCCATATATCTTTTAACTATATAGTTCTGTAAAACAATAAAATCAAAATCATCAGCATTTTCCTTTTCCAGAGTGCAATATGGAAAAGCATAAAAATCATCTGTTTCTATTTTAAATTACAAATCCATCAAGAGTTTTGTCTCCTACAAAATGCTTGAAATTATTACTGATATTACTCAAATAATTTCTTTTAAATGATGAGAAAAAAAAAAAAAACAGCCAGAGACATAAAATATACTTTTCTCTCAAAACAGCACTGTATTTGAGCAAGGAGAATGACTAATATTGTATTGTGGTGGCCCAGAATTATTCAAATAAAATGTACCATTTTTAATAAATTAGCCTAGAAAATAAAACCAAGAAATAATCATGTATATTTTCTGAAAAGACAGTGAAGAAATAATTAGCATAAAAAACTATATTCAGGTTCTTCCCTCTCATGCCACAGATAGCATTGATTTCTACAAAGCAATTCCTAAAGTAATACAATTTTTTTAAAGTAATTGAACCTTCTTCTGAGAACATAATATTGTTATATGTTAAATTAGTTATACATTTTGAATTTATAAGACATGAGAGACTATATCCACATATTTTCAGTGATCAACCTGCCAAAATGATTCTATTTAAATGGAACTTTTCTTTAGATCACCTTGTTTTCCATACTGCTGTTACTTTTCATGTTGCTGTACTATCAGACTGTAATTTTATAAACCTGTTCACACCCCCTAACTGTGCACAGCTACAGAATTTTCAGTGACCAGGTTAGGTTAAAGGTGTGCATCTGTGCCACAGGACACACTCAGAAGCCTTGAAGCACAACAAAATATATCTTTGGCCGTGGTTTGAGCACTAAATAAAAGTAAGATGGACTACCACTGAAAAAGCCTGAGAAGTCTAATTGTAGACAATTTAATAGCTGTAAAATTTACAGCTGTTGAAAAGGGTAAATGTAAATAGCTGTATTTACATCTACACTTTTCAGAAATAAACTGGACATCATAGATTATTCTGATTTTTCATCTCTTATGTACTTATGGCCATGGACAGAATTTTTAAAATTTTTTTTAAAGTTTGCTAAAAAACTCCTTTCCTCTTTACCAATTAACTCATATTCTGCACTATTAGCATCACATTTCTTAAACAATTTCATCTTTTTCTGCTCAAATTATTTGATATAGAAACATAGGATCACACTGTCTCTACTCAATGTACCCTCAAATACAACTATCCTGAAAATCGATAAAGACACCCATCTTAATAGAAATGAGAAACCAGAATATTGTGTATCTGCACTGGTTATGTGCAAGGTGTTAAGTACAGGGAATATTTGCACATTATTACAAAGCTATTATGTTTTGAATCATAGTTCCAAATTGTGTTAGGTTCCTATTTTTCTCCAAAGTCTTCTAGGGGTAGCATTAACATTTTTCTAGCATGCATTAAAGTTTCTACTCCAGACAATAAGACAAAACCAAAAATGTATTTATTATTCGAAGAACATTCATCCCAGACTATAACAGCAAAAGACATTAGTAGCCATACTCAAATATCTGAAACAAACCATTTAGGTGCTAGAAAGGAGCGCAGGCACACATGAGCATGAGTAGATTCTTCCCCAAAAACAGAGTAGAAAAAAAAATGTTCAGAACATAAGACTTTCTCACATTAACTGAATGAGAGAACATATTGTTGCAGAGGAAAATCTTCATCCTCTGCTATGCTAAAAACCTGAAATACGTGATGCTGCCGTTCCAAGATTCTGCCTAATGCCTGTTAAAATCCATGGAAATGAGACACCTCCGTAGCTTTTAGCATAGCTTGTAAAGGACATGACCTGTTTCAGGACACACAACAGCCTGGCAAAAAAAGGAGAGTTTTTGTTGGAGAGTTCTGACTCCCTGCACTAACATAAGAAGTGACCTATTAAAAGCTAATCATGATAACTAAGGACAATGAAATATTCATTATAGCTTAAAAATACACATTCAGTCATAAAAAGTCATTAAAATACAATTAATTGGTTTTTATGTTTCAAAAACAGTACCTACAAGTTATGTCATTAAGAACACAGAACCAACACAATACTAATTACAGGCCTCGTTATGGCCTTGGGAAGCAATTTCAGATTTTCCCAAAGACAAAAGGATAAGCACATACATCTTGGTAACACTATTCAAATTAATGTGGAAAGATTTCTACACTCTGACAGAAAGAAAATGAAAAAGCATTTTTAGAAATTTCAATTACAAGAGCAAAACAATTACTCTGCTATCTGGTTTATATTTCCCAAAGTCATTTTCTTTCAATTGTCAGTAAAGGCAAACTTAATGCGAATGTATTTACATCCAGCTCTTAGACATGTACAGAATCTGAAATCAAAACACAGAGTAAAGAATTTTTCTGCTGAAAAATACACAGAAAATAAATTAAGAAACTTTCAGGTATGTTGATATATTTTACCAGAACCACTGGTGTTGGTTTTTAAAACTAAGGCATAGTTTTACTCTAGTAGGTTTGCTTTGCTTTGCTATCAACAATAGAGTACTCTATCTTTCCCTTGAAAGATATTCACTTAGATCTGTATATTTTCACAATACTACAGAGTGGAAGACTTTTCTTGTTACTGACCATGTCAAAAAATAAATTCAAGGTCCAACATCAGCTATGCTCAATGAAACAGTCAGACTGCTTAACAAGCTGTTGGAAAAGCAGTCATATCTCATCAGCTTTGACTCAGAATTCCCAGCTGAAGAGGAAGTCTGAATTTCTTACACAGACTCATAAAGTCAAAGGTTAAAAATTATTAAATTTAATCCAGGTAGCACTCTAGTGTCTCCTGTGAAGGAAAGCATGTGTGTGGTTCTAAAGTGGGACTCTTCCAAGGAAACCTTGCTTTGGTTCACACATACCTTTGACATTGCTTTCTCTTTACAGGGTTTTTTGTTTGCTACATTGTTTCACCAGCAGTTTGTTTATTCTAAATTTTTCTTCTTGAAATCCTATTTAAGTTCATGTATTTAAAAATGAAGTGCAAAAACTTCGGAAGAAAAAGAAAAATCTTTCCAAAACACTCTCAATTTTAATAGGATATAATTTTCCATTCTTTTGTCTCATTTTAGTCTCATGTGCATAAAGGCAGCCCTGTGAGTTGCTTAATAAAGCATCTTGTGAAGCTGGATTACACCTGCTTACAGCAATTATACCAGACAGGAGTTATAGGAGCACAGTGTGCCCAGAATTAGAAGCATTTTCTATTGGAATAAATGGAAAATAGCAAGTTATGCATCATGCCATTCATTTGAGCTCATTTTCAGCAGAGCTCTTGCAAGTTACGTTAGCGTATGTTTGCATGCTTAACTAAGTGCATTAACATTTTGGGTTAGATTGGGAACACACTTTTGAACTAAACATCTCTTATCACCTCTCACATGGCCTTGGTTTGCATCGCAAAACAGTCTCAGAGGACAAAATTGCATCCCTTTTGAATTAAGGTAAACAGACCTTGTACTTCAGAACGACCTAAATATTAGGCTGCCGTTGACAGGATCAGGGCAGAGTCAGGCTGAGCTAAATCCCTTGAAACATGCACAAATACATAAATATGCAAATTTCAGGTCTTTAACCACAAAGTGGTTTGGTATAAGTTCTCTCCTGTTGTACTACACTACCAGCTAAAGCAGACTCAAACTTTTCACCGTGGCAGCAGTCCTGGTATTCTCAGTGGAACTGCTGACAGTACCAGCACCCAGAACAGACTGGTAGACATTAAGGCAACAACTGTACATATGCTGGCCAGCTGTCATAAATTAGAGAATCCCTCTTCCTCTCTAACCTTAGGAGCTTGCACCTTGAATATGGAGAATTGTCCTGAGAGGTCCAGCCACTCCAAAGGAACAGGTCACCTTCTCCCCGATACAGGCTCATGTCTCAACTATCAGAAGTGGAGTCAGAGCAAACGAAAGGGACTTGTGGGTGCCATGTGCCATCGTGGTGTTCTGCCTGCATGACCACAGGGAAGGCATAAGGAAGAGGGGTGTTGCATCTCAAGGGTGCAGGTTGCACCTCAAGGGTGTGGGCTTCAAGGCTGGAGGTAAATGAATTGGGAGGAATAGCAGTGTCCAAAAAACATACATTCAGGAAGGTTATTCCTCCAGATGCACCAGAAGCTCTGAGGACATTTCCACTTCTGACCCTGATGAAGAAACTACGGGTTTGCAGTTGCAGGAGTCAGGAATCTGATCAGCGACAGAGGGGCTCTGTCTCCAGCTGAGTAGAGGAAAGGGACAACTAGTCTTAGTGGAGTACATGGAACAGATTTCTTGGCCCATCAGACCCATGGACAATAGTGCTTTTGTGGACACTGGTGCACAGTGCAACTTAATGCCATTAGGGTCCATGGCGGCAGAACTCAGCTGGATTTCTGGAGTGATAGGGGATTCCAGCTGGTGGAGTGACCCTAACAGGAAACAAGGGATATAAATACCCTTCTGCAGACCAGCCCAGAATCCCAGAGTGTCCTTGTCAGAGACTACCTCGGAGGAGGACATCGCAAGGACCTAAAACTGTATCCCAGGTGTACTTTTGCTGTCGACATAATGAAGATTAAACAGCTGTTTACCTTGTCCAGCTCCTCAGATGATCCATCTGTAGTGGGCTTGTTACATTCTAAGGATCACCAGTTGGCAGTTGCTACCATGATGGTGCATCGGTGGCAATACTGCACTATCCAAGTGCTTCTGGTTCCCCTCCATGAGCTTATTCATCAATGAAGAATGAAGAGGTGATTAGCAAGACTTAACCATATTTGAACATCCCATTCAGCCAGTGCAAACGTCTGATGGAGAGTGCAGATTTCTGGTAAAGTCTTGTGACCTGCACAAACCACTTTCCACAGAGTGCAGCCATACTGGACGCATTAGAACTCCAGTACAAACTGGAGTTAAAGGCAGACAAGAGATAAGCCAGACCTTACATTATCAATGCTGCTTTCTCTGTTGCTTTGGCAGACTGTGGGCAACAGTTTCCTTCCATGCAGAGGGTTGTCCATTACCGGGATTATCCCACAAATGGAAGTACAGAGTAGCATATGAAAATGAGACTCATATGCTGAGAGCAAAATAAATCTGTTTATTGCAGAGTTAAGACAGTAGTTATACACTTAGAGTGGGAATCTCTGTTCAGTCCTTCGTATGCAACTCAGTTCCAGGCTTGTAATAAATCCATTGGCCTGACAGCTTGTTAGTTTTCTCAAGGTTTGCAGGCTTTGAATAAACAGGACTCCTTTCCTGTGTAATCTAAGTTCTGTGCTTCCCAGGAATTTTCTGCAGTGTCAGGCTTTCCTGCCTCCTTACAGTACAATCCTACCATTTGCCATGGATTGATATAGACTGCAATGGAACAGGGGGAAGCTGCCCAACACTGATGACAAAATAATGTGGGACAACACAATGAAAGAAGCATTTGAAAAAGCATTATTTGTACCCCACCTGCAGTGCTGCATCCAGCTCTGGGATCCCAGCACAGGAAGGACATGGACTTCTTGGAGCCAGTCCAGAGGAGGCCACCAAGATGATCAAAGGGATGGAGCACCTCTGGTATGAGAAAAGGCTGGAAGAACTGGGATTGCTCAGCTTGGAAAAGAGAAGGTCTGGGGTACCTAAATTTGGCCTTCCAGAACCTGAAGGGAGCCTACAAGAAAGATGGGGATATTTACAGGTGTCTGGACTGGCAGGACAAGGGAGAATAGCTTCAAACTGAGAGAAAGGAGGTTTAGATTAGATGTTAGGAAGAAATTCTTTTCTGTGAGGGTGGTAAGGCACGCGTGCAGATTTCCAAGAGAAGCTGTGGCTGCTACATTCCTGGAAGTGTTCAAGGCCAGGCTGGATGGAGCTCTGAGCAACCTGATGTAGTGCAAGGTTCCCCTGTCCATAGCAGCAGTGTTGGAACTAGATGATCTTTGAGGTCCCTTCCAACCCAGGCCATTCTATGATTTTATGATAAATATTTTCCCTTAAAGCTGACTTTGACCAAAACAAAGCAAGGTCAAGTGACCTGCACAGGGGACTTAGTTTTAGGAAATAAAACTTCATATAGATATCGCCACATCTTAATGCATGTGAATTATACAGTAGCAGCCATATTCCAACCAGCTAACCAAAAGAAAATGCAGGCATGCTGAGTTTCTGAACAGTGTATATCCTTGGTTACAGACAGACTGGAAGTTCTCTCTACTGAGTAACACAGTGTCCTGGGTTGATTTGAGTTCCCATCATAGTCACACTCCCTTGGGAAGCACCACATCAAGAGCTAGTAAAAGTAAAACCAGTAAAAAGACATGTCTTGTAAGGAACCTGCTAAGTGCAGACTGATCCAACCTGAGTTGGCTTCTGCACCCAACAATTCAATGCACATCATTTCTCCCCTCTCAAATCACCATCACAACAGACTCCAAATAATAAATTTCTTTCTTCCCCATCCCACTGGAGTTTTTGGACAGTGGCAGCATGAACAACGCTCAGTTGCTTTCTTGTTTAACCCCCGGAGCCACTTGGTCTTTTTTGGTTTGTTTTTGTTTTTTCAAGACGGATTCCTGATGTCTTCTTTCAGAGTTTAACTGGACAGAGGATGCTGGAATATTTTTTCTTTTTCTGAAAATCATTATTTTGGCCAAAGGGAAAGTGGCATGTATTTAAATACCTGTTATTTTGTGCATTTACCCTTTAGTGCTAGTTTACCTTTAAGTCTCATATATATTTACATCCATATATTATTTTCATGTAATCAAACAGATTTTGATTTTTATAGCTCATATGTTCCTTTCTGAATTTAACAAATGAGAAAAAAAAGAAGTCAGATATAAAAATCTGTATGCTACCAATACCACTGAAAACTAATTTAATCTTAAATTCCCTTGTAAACATCTGTTCCTAATAAAACATTCACCCTTTAAGCAATTGTAAGATTACCAGGGAGCAAATAAACATCTAAATAATCTTTATTTCACTTCACCTCCCGCTGGAGGTCTCTGGGACATATATTTCCTTCTCTCTTTCTCATCTTTTCTACCCCCTTCTATCTCTTCCAAATTAGTTCTATGCTGAATGTATGCCTCAAAAAAATGAGCTGTTTGCCTGAGAACATGCCCTAACTTCAAAACTTGACCGAAGTTATAATAGCTGCTCCTGTAAGCTTGCATGAAGCAACCCTCTAATTAATCATCTCTTTCCTTGAGGGCTGCTGTCACTCAGCATAAATCAGAGAATGTGTTTTCTTCTTGTTAAAACAAACATTTATTCTTTTCCTTATAAAAAAAATCTCATTTGAGATTCTTTTTTTTTCTTATGAAAGGAAACATTTGTACTCCCCGCTAGTTTGGGAGTCCAAATTAAGGACTCTGAAGGCACCGTATTTTTACTTTCATAGCTGAACCTCCCTCAACAACTTTTGTTTTGCTGAATTGATATTTAAAGGTCTGCTTTTTAGTAAGTACATATTCCTGTGATAATATAACTTGTTAGATTGAAATTTTCATAGAGGAAAATTGCCATGGGACAGTAAATATTTGGAGGTTATTCTTCTTCTGCTTTTTCTCAGGAAAAAGCTGAAACCTTTTTCCCTGGCATAGAAGATTTTTTTCTCTTCCCACAAAGCTTTTTCCCTGGCTCTTGAAACCATTTTCTGCAAGGATGAAACCTCCCCTGGTTTGGAGGATAAGTTAGCATTGGCTGGACCCCAAGCATTGAAAGGGTTACTGGATTTACCAGCACCTCTCCAAGTTGACTGCAAGAAGCTGACTGGGAGAAAATTAGTTTGATTACATATAAACAATTCTCTTTCCTTCATGCAGTTTGGACCTTATTCCTTCAGGAGATCTGGTGACTTTTACTGTGTAATTGGTTCTGACTTGAATAGAGCATAGACATATACAGACTAAACTTTAGCCAAATTAAGGCTGACTAATCCATTATCCTGGAGATGCAGCAGCAGTTGCAGGTTCACGTGTGGAAAGATTTTTCCAATGGGATTTAAAAAGAAGAATCAGGTAATGGGAAAAGTGTAACATGTAAAATTCAAAAGCATTTTGCAAATCCACAACAAACTGATGCCAAGGCAAACCTAGAAGACCCTAGGTCAAACAGGAGTGATAAAACCATCACAGGGACCTTGGGAAATGTCCCACATACTTAATCTGTTAGTCTGATAGCACACTGATACCCTATTCCAATACTAAGGGGAAATGAAGCAACTTGCAAGTCTGACCCTAAACTTCATTTTCCCACATCTTACATCCATCTCACAGTAGTCCTGGTGAGGACACACCTCAAAGCACAAGTCTGTCAAAGACTGAAGTGTCACAAGTGCACTGACAGAAATATATGGAGAAATGAGCACACACGTATGCTCATTTTAGGCCAGAACTATAAGGCATAGGCCTGAGAAGTCTTATGTGCTCACTCAGTAGCACATCTGGAGAAAAGGAGGCTCGGGGGGGACCTTATCACTCTCCACAGCTGCCTGAAGGGAGATTGTAGCCAGGTGATGGTTGGCCTCTTCTTCCAGGCAACCAGCAACAGGACCAGAGCTCCTCAGGCTGCACCAGGGGACATTCAGGTTGGATATCAGGAAGAATGACTTCCTGGTAGTCAAGCATTGGAACAGCCTATCCAGAGAAGCCATGCAGGCCCCATCCCAGGAGGTGTTCAAGAAATGACTGGACATGGCACTCAGTGCTCTGGTCTGAGAGACAAAGTGGGGATCAGTCATAGGTTGGACTCGATGATCTTGGAGGTCTTTTCTGAGGTTCTTTCAGCACAGTCTGGTGTTATTTATATTTACGTAGTTCTGTCTCAAAGAAGGAATTTCTGGATTTTTTTAGACTTTTCACTCCTGAGAAGAACATAACCCTTAAGAAAAGACATATCAGCAATTAGGAAGACAAAGCAGAGAAAACTGTGTCTTTTCAGTGCAGGATTTGGACCTTCATGGGTCAGTGAAAGGGGCTGCATGGCATGGCAGCTACAACTGGAAGTAACGTGGAAAATCCCTTCCATGTCATCCCAGCCCAATGAGACTTCAAAATTGGTTGGCAGCTCTCAGAGTAGACATGGTAATAGGCAAAGAATAATGAAGTCACTAAATATCCAGTATTATCTCAAACTACAGATGTTAGACTTCTGATATTGAACAAACAAGAAAAATATACAAAGTCTTGAACAAATAAACATCCCTGAGTTTTACAATAATCTTTAAGAACAAATTCAGTAATACCTATGATTTACATTCCATAGTTATGTAACAAAGATTATTCAGAAAGGTCTGTTCACAATAAAGTGACTTCTTATTCTCTATTTCATGTTTATTTTCTAGATGATCAGAAAATATTAAATTCAGGTGATTTAACTTTTCTTCACAGAATTTTAAATTCTCACCATAGCCTTGATTGGCCTTTCTCAGTTACAAAAATACCATCTGTTTTCAACTTATGATTTTGTAGAAAAAAACACAGTATGAAGCACAGAAAATTTCAGTCTAATAATTCACTCTTAAATTACTGCATTTTACTAAACAGAGGTCTATGTACAGTAACATTCAATTTATTTGCTATAACCAAGAAAAAACAGATCATTAAGCCAAGGATTCCTGGGGCAAGATATTTACAAAAGATTTTGTGACGCTTTTGAAGAAATAGTTCTTCTTCTACTAACAGTTATATTAACATATGTTCAACTTAAATCCAAGTAATTGTAGCATAAGGAAAAAACCTACTTGCATACTTAAGTCAGACCTGCATATGTAGTGTATGTTCAGTTGTATAAATAACTAAGCCAGGACTCAGCTAAAATACAATTCACTATTTCTGGTTTGAGTTAGTTGGGATTTATGTCTGTTTGTTTTTACTGTGTTTTGACTTTTTTTTGCTAGAGTTCTGCTTTCATCACTCAAAAGCACCTGGTTTCCCCAGGGATTAGTTGACCTACACAAACACCAATCAGGGAAGACCTGAGCAACCGCATGTACTTCTTTCCCTCTCTCCAGCACAGAGAAGCACAGGGAATGGCTTGTAAAAAGCCTAGATCTTTTCACCTGTTGAAATGTTTTAGAGGAATTACCCTCCTCAACCAGTTTAGCTAGACTTCAAATGTTCTTGCACAACAAAAAGCTGCTACGTACTTAGCAGCTGAATACATTTGAGTCACTGTGAGGAAAGACCAAAGAGATACTATTCTGAAAATAAAGTGCACTAGTTCAGAGTGCCCTGACACAGTAACTTTGATTTTTTTAATGACTCCACAGATAGAGTCATAGATTTCCTAAGAACGTGGCAAATACACTGCCTGGAGCCAGTGGCATCTTAACAGTCCTACCGCAGCTACCACTAATCAAGTCATGATAACAGCAACAGGTGAAGCAAGGAAAAACTGCAAGGGACAACTGCAGGCTGTTAAGGTTCTTAAGAGAAGGGCAAATATTATCAGTCATTAAAAATACTCTCAATTAAGGGAATATATACAATATATTACATATATTACATATACAATATGAAAAACTATTCTACTACGTTCTACTAACCGCAGAATCAAGGCGTGGGTTTGAGTGGACATTAAAGATTGTTGGGGAAGATGAATCAGGAAAGCCTTATAAATATAATTGTCTGACAAAAGATTTTGAGAATATAGAAACTGTAAGCAAGATTGAAACGAAGGCAACCCTTGACATACCAAACCTCAGTTACTGAACAACCAAAAGACAATGGTATGTCTGGCATGAATGTAACCCCCCTCTTGTCTAAACAAGACCCTCTACTTACAGATAAGCATGGTAATGTAAGGATTCTTATAGGCTGTATGTAAATGTTATAGGATTTGTATTCTGTACTAGATTGGTTAGTAGGAATTAGAATATTCAACATAGAAAAGGATTTATGTGATTGCAACGGAAACTTCGCTCTCTTGCTTTTACTACTCTTATGCTTTCCACTCCTCTCTTACTCTTACTGCTTGCTCTTACTGCTCTTACTCTTTCCACTCCTCCCCTGCTCTTCTCCTTCTTTGTTCACCCCTCTTGCTGCTCTTATCTACTGTGCTCTGCCCTTATCTCTTTCTCTCTTGGGCCTGCTCTGAGCTGCAGCTGGCAGCTCCAAGCAGACCCCTCTGTACTCACACCCCATACAATAAACTCCAAGTTCTAGGACCTGGCTTTAGAGATCTCTGGTATCCGTCCATTGAACCCACCCGCTCTCCAACAGCCGGAGCACCCCAACAGTCTCCTACAAAAGATCAACTAGATTGAACTCCCTTGCCATAGGCAGGGATGCCTTCCACTGAATCAGGTTGCTCAGAGCCTCATCCAACCCGGCCTCAGCCATTTCCAGGAGCGCGGCAGCCACAACTTCTCTGGGCAGCCTGTGCCAGGGCCTCCCCACTCTCACAGTAAAGAACTTTTTCATAATATCTAACTTAAGCTTTCTTTCTGTCAGTTTGAAGCCTTTCCCACATATCCTGTCATAATAGTCCCTTTCCATTTTTCCTGTGAGGTCTCTTCAGGTACTGGAAGGCCACCCCAAAGCCTTTTCTTTTCCAGGCTGAACAATCCAAATTCTCTCACCCTTTCCTCAGAGGAAAGAGGTGCTCCATCCCTCTGATCACCTTGGTGCCTCCTCTGGCCTGGCTCCAGCAGGTCCCTGTCCTTCCTGTGCTGGGCCCCCAGAGCTGGATGCAGCCCTGCAGGTGGGGTCTCAGCAGAGTGGGGCAGAGGGGCAGAATCCCCTCCCTGCCCTGCTGCCCACAGGGCTCTGGATGCAGCCCAGCACACGGGGGGTTCCTGGGCTCACAGTGTACATTCCTGGCTGATATTCAGTCTCTTATGATTTTTTTAATGGGCTCTATGTCAGAAAAAATAAAACTTGTACATGACAAAAATTGACTAGTAGATATGTAATATACATTTTCAGTAAATCAAAGCAACTATTCTGTCTTCAAATCTCTGACTTAGATGTGTTGGTAGAGTTTGCATGACCAGAAAGCTGTGATGGACACAGCTCAGCTCTGCAGGAGAGAAAGGCTAGGGAGACATGGGAAAGGAGTTGCACAGGAGCAATACAGATTAAGGGAGCTTTTTACTAGGATGGAAGACAAACTTGTTGAGAGCTCATGGGTTAGGATCAGGTAAGAAGTTATTAAGGGTGACATCCCATCACACACTCCCTGATCAAGGTGAGGTAGCAGGTAAAACCTGTAAAGAGCCTGAAATCTCTGCGTCACAGACCCTTGCTCACACAAAAAGCTTTGATCTCTCTGATTTTTTTGCTGGAAATGCAAAAAGACAGGGCACAAGAAATCACGAAGGAGGATGTCAGGAGGTACTGTCACGTCCCAGGTATACAGGAGCTGCATGAAATAGCCAAAGATGATACGAACCTGGACCTGCTACTCATTAAACAAGAAAGAAACTAGTAGGGGATGCGGCAATCCGTGGTAATCTTGGTAGTACCTTAGCAACCCATGGCTGAAGGCAGGGCACAAAACCTTGACTTCAAGAGAGCAGATATCACTTTATTGAGAGAGTGGCAAAATGGGATCCATGTGCAGCTTCAAACAGAAAAAGAACTCAAGAAAGCTGTCTAGTCTTTGAAGACTTCCAAGCACAAGGATCAGTTCATCCTCATGCTGAAGAAAACAAGGAGACAATTTAGGAGACCGATATGGCTTAAGCAGGAAATTCATGACAGACCTGTGGCATAAAAAAAAAAGCTATTATGCAAATAGAATTCAGGAAAACGACTCAGACATTTAGTGAACCTGTTAGCAAAATTAAAACTCTTCTGCAGCTGAGACTTGCAGTGCACTCTAAGGGCCATAAGAAGTGCATCTACTGCTTCAGGAGTACCAAAAGTCCGAGCAAGGGAAGTGTGGGCCCATTGCCCTGTAGGGCAAATGATTTAGTTGGAGACAAATTAAGGAATAGAGACTTTATATTTTCTTTGCCTTAGTCCTCAAAAAAAATGTCTCATAGGCCTCTGTTTAGTGGAAGTCTAGGAAAGGAAAATACCAGGATTGGATGGGAATTGACACAGGGATCATTTGAGAAAACTTGGCCTATAGCATCCCATGGATTTACATGATTCACATTCAAGAATATTAGAGATCACCACTGCCCTCACAAGGTAACTCTATCTTCTTTCAAAGATTGTGGAGATTTGTGAAAATCCTGATGCAGTGATATAAAGCTAAGTGAAAGTGATACAAACAACTCAGCTTTAAACTGCTATATTTGGTGCAGTGAGGGCAAAGTCTCCATAATCACCTAAGGAAATCTGGCCTTTTGCAGATGTTGGAACACAAGAACACATTAAGAATAATAAAGCCAGTGAAATAACCATTATTGTAGGAATTGAATCTCCTGTTTTCCATAGTGATAACTGAGAAAATAAGGATAATAATAAAAAAAAATGCTAATACAGTGTTCTAAAATTCCTAAGCCATTTAATGAGTTCTTTTACAGTTTGAAGCAAAAGTTCTTAGTCGTGAACTAGTCTTCCACATCTAATTCACTATTACATTTCAATTTCAATTTAAACAAAAGGAGTTTGTGTATCAATAATGCAAGGAAAATGGAAGTGATAAACTGCTTTTAATGGAATATACAGGCCTAAAACAATAATGACAAATTAATCCAGTCTCTTCTGCAGACCATACATTACCAGGTTCATAGATGAAGAATCCCATGTGGTTTCTATAAATGAAGTATTAATATTTATAATAAGACACTAATCTTATATGCAAGTGTGCATTTAAGTTTACAGTATTTACATTTCAGAGTATGAAATAATAAATGCTGCTTTAAAGGAAAATTATTGACAGAAATATTTTCAGCACTATCTTGCAAATGGTAAGTTTAAGGTATATTTTATGTAACTGCAGAGACAGAAGTTGACTGTAAAACATCTCACTGTTGTAGGGTATTTAAAAACTTCAAGCAAGAAAGCTTCTCTGTTTCCCAGAGCTAAATGTAGAAGGCTGACTTTTAGAAAGGTTAATAACACCCAATGGCATACCTTTATCCTTATATACAGAACATGAGGATGACCAATTGTGATGGAAAGAACAAACATTGGCAGCCATCCTTTAAGGACACAGACCCTTCAGGACTGTCCCACCACAGAATGAGATCTGCTTTTAAATCCGCCTCAAAGGAAAGCTGACAAAGTGCACGTGTGCCAATGTGTGCTACAAACCCTGGCAAGTCATTGAGTGCTAGGAGAAGCTGCTGACAAATTAATCTCATTTGATAACTGTAGGTTATCAAAGGTTTTAGAGGTGATGGAGCTGGTACTTTCCTGCACTAATTCCCTTAAAGGTCTCAAGATACTTATATCCTTAAGTTCATGTTCTCAAGAATTATTCTTCCCCTAGCTAACATCCTTCTACATCCCTTCTGAAACCTTTAAGTAAATGAGCTTTTATGGATTTCATATTAAAGCATCACATTTTACCTCTAATCACAGCCCACAGAAGTTCGACAGTATATAACAGGCATCAGAGATTTCACCAAGTTTTCTTTTAACTTCATGCTTCTCATTTAGTCTTCTACTCTGCTAAACAAGGAAGTGGAGACAAAATGAGGTAACCAAATAGTGCAGAACATAGCACTTTACTCATACACTGTCTGCTTTATTCAAACTTAGAATGTAAACCACAGGATAAATGATAGCCAAAAATAAAATCATTAGATGAATTATTCACTAAACAGTTACCACGAAACATTTTTATTATACTCTAGTGTGGTAAGTCAAAACACCTCCAGCTTTTATCTGTCACATGTAAACAGCAACTGTAATAAAAGTAGCAATAATTACTCCTACAACAGGATGGGTTCCTTTCCTCCTAAAAATTTCCTGGATTCTAGATTTAGTCAAAAAGCTGCTCTAAAGCAAGGATAGTCCTGACTCAGTATTTGAAAATGACCCAGCGTGTTCACATCATCAACAGGAAATATACCACCTATTTCAGAGAACAGAAGGATGAAAATATCTTTGAATGATTACCAGGCTGAAGACTGGACTTGCCTGGACCTCACATTGGTGACAGGTTTTTATAAAAAAATTTATAGCCAAGGGTGATAACACACTGCACCCACAAGAAAAAGATAGCAAAAAAATCCTTCTTAATTACTTCCAACTTGGAGGCATTTAACTTGGCCTTCCCTTATTAAAGGAAAAGGAGGTATACTAAATAAAATGTAACAAAAAAAAGGTCTGAAATTATTTGGTTTATTTTTCCTCCTCTACTGGTGACATATGCAAGACCACAGGCTAGCTCTAAGTGCCCTAACTCTCATTATTATGTTCTTTAAAATGGGGAATGGGATCTGAGGGTCTCTCAATTTCAAAGCTCAGCTACTCACTAAACAGAGGTGCTTATGGGCTTTGGCTCTCCCCCTTGACAAATTCCCCTTCCAAAAATCTGGAGCAGGACTACCAACTTACAGCAGATATCACCCATGTTTATCTATGAAAAGATAAGCTGAAATAAAATGAAAGCTGGAAGACTCATATTTGTCTAATTTGGTGTCACAATTCTTTCTATGTGCACCTTTGCTGCTACCACTTCCTGATGTGCACCCTTTCCTAATGCTGGAAAACTGCTCCTCTATCATTATTGACAATACTGGAGATATCAAGAGCACTGAAAAATAAAAAAATTAACACCATGTCTCTGATTATATTGCATTTTTCAGTTTTCAGATTAAAAGAACTATTTTACCACAGTCTTAAAAGACTGTAGCATCTTGCTAAATACTTTGAAAAGACAAAATGCTCTTCTATTTATAGTATATAGTAAGTAAATAGAAAATCTGTGTTCTTGGATTGGATGTTGGTTTTGATTTTTTTTTTTAATGTGATGAGATGTGATTGCAAGTTCCAATTTCTTAGGAGACATAACACTTCATAATCTCCAGAGAGTGTTGCGCAGACACATTTTAAAAAGAAGAACCACTACAGATTTTAATGACTATTTATTTCTGAAAATGTAGACCATAGCCATTATTGCTGGCTCCACTATCAATGTGCTTTGAAACATTCTTACACAGTTTTTGAAGTCTTGTTTCCTCACTTTTCAATTTGAAAAAAAATAGTCTTGTAGTATTCAGCTTCTATACGGTGGTGTGAAAATTAATAAGTATTTGACAAGCTATTGTTATTTATTTTTGTTGTGCTCCTTTACAGCCTACTGCACACAAGAATCTATCAGGAACATGTATTTGCTAACCATTGCTATTTACCATAAGGAAAATGTATTACTGGCAAGCACAGATGTCACTCTGAGGCACAGGTGATACAAAAATTTTAGTGGCAGTCATTACAGCTGTCATAGGACACAAAATATCTTCCTATCAATTCATTAAATGACACAGAATTACTCTGAAATATTATGCACTAGCCAAACAAATTTGATCAGTAAAATCGCAATTTCTCAATAATTTTTATGCAGAGATGCCCTTGTGGTCATGCAGAATTTTCTGCAAGACAGCAATGGAGGAAAGCATCCTGAAGCACACACAAATTCCTCATCTCAAACTACATGCAAGAAGTGCTTACATTTCTCACAGTATATCTGTGTATCTTCATTTTTCAGCTGAGAGAGACAAGGTCTTAAGGAAGGAAATTTGTGGGTAGGATCTTGAGGTCTGATCTGCTCCAGCAATTCCCAAATATCAATTCTCCCCACTGTAGAACTATAAATCCCCTTTTTCCCCTGAAAAGATTGAAAACAAGTAATTTTCAAAGTAGCCATATAATTTAATTTTCTGCTTCAGTAGAGGTGCACCACTACCTGGTGGGTCTGGAGGTTTGTGTTTTTGTTTTTGTGTTTTGATTGTTTAAGGCTGAAATTAAATATATTTAATCTGAATCATTTATCCTTTTATTTTTTTTCTGTGAGCAAAAATAGGAACTGCACATGCAATGCAAGGGAAGCTCCATTTTCAGTATCATTTCTAACCTACGACGTTTTCCCAGTTACGGTTTCAATTAAATATGGTGTACTCAAGCTGGGCATTCAAATAAATGGAATATAATTAAATGCTAGGTTACTCATTATGTTGACCTCATTAGAATGAATTCATGTAGTGATAAATAGATTGATCTGTCTTTAACTGAGGACAAACTAAAAATGGAGCACCAAAGAACTCCCACCATTAATTTAAATAATAAATCAATTTCCATTTTCCAATGAATTTAATGTCATATGAATGCTTTATCTAACCTTCAGTAAAACAAAACTACATTTCTCTTAACTAATTTTAAATAAAATGATGTGTTTTCTTATCATCAAGTGAATGCAGTTATGTTTACCTTTTATCTAAGCCTTAGTCTCCTTGATGTCCTATATAAACTACACACAATGACACTATTCTCTAAAATGGAATAGCATGATGGAGGAGGTTTAATATCTACAGCCTCACTCATAGATAGAAGAGAAACCTGTAATTCTGTTCAACAAGGACTAGAAAAGGGAAAAGACTCCTGCAATCATGAGACAAAGAGTTCATGACGAAATCTGTGTTTGTTCTTCTGAAACCAGTGATAAATACCTCCATTCAACAATAATATATACGTTAAAACACTGGCTGGCACTAAAAGTAAAACAGATGGAGTTCTGATATGGAGCCAGGGATGCAGACTGCTCTAGGCAGATCACAAATGCAGGCCTTTTCTTTAAGGTAAATTCCCCAAGTAGATACCTTTAAATATGGAATATATTTGACCATCAGTGTTCAATGGGTTCCTCCTATTGCATTCTTTTTGCGCAGCATAAGTAGTTTTGGTCTTCACTGCTTATTTATTAATTTTTATACATTTTCCTGTGTCTAGTTCTATAAAGATCTGTTCCTGTTTATAGAGTGAGATATTTAAATGCCTCAAAGCAAATAATGGAATAAACATCTATTGCATGTGATGAAAAAGCTTGTTTGGAAGAACGTCAGAAGATTTTCGGAAGTGGGGTAACCCTTAGAAATAAAAATAAATAGTTACTAATCACCAATGAATCTCCAATGTAAGGATATAAATATGTCCTCTGCTCCTCAAACTTATGTAGATGAGCTTGGTGCTATGACAACTCCCTGCTTGTACAAGGCTTGTTTTCATATTTTGAGCTGGCCTCAAGATGCCATTTGCAGCACTCCAAGCGGCAGGGTCAGATGCCCTAATTATTAATTCCATTAAATCCTATTGAGTTTCTTCAAGAGAACTGAATCCTTTCCAAAAATGCAATCTGCAACTTCAGTCCCATAAGTTAGTAAAAGCAGACTTGGACTCAGTTTCCATCATCAATCAAAAGGCATTATGTTTCATTTTGAAATCACTGTAACTCTTAAATTTAAAGGCCAAAACAGAGATCATGAAAATTGAATCAGGACTAAGCAGGCTGAGAATACTGTTGATTCTGCCACTACATGCATGAACCAAAAAAATCCAAATCCTTTTATAGGTCTAATGTTGTCTTTAAATATTTCTGAAGTATGAATTGAGGGAAAAAAGGGACAACAACAACAAAAACTACTATAATTAAATGTTTTTATTAAACACTATAAATTATAAATTAAAAAAACATATAGGTGTATCTATTTTACTGAAATTACAGAAATCCTACTTTTCAGAATTTTGCATGCTATTCCCAGAGTTGAGATGGCAAATTTCTACGTAAAAGAAGACAGTCTTAAATGCACTGCAAAGTCTAAATCATTCTATATCAATTTGCACAGAATTGGAACATTGGAAAATAATTAAATGGCTGACAGTGTAAACTTAATCAGTGTCAGTTAAATGGCCCCATGGCAAAAGAGCCTTCAAAGTCCAATTGGATATAGAGTCTGACCCACAAGGATTTAACTGATTAAGGCTGACTTGACAATTCTGAATACAGCTGCAGAGGATAATGTTTTTCTGTTTGGTAAATTTCAGGGGAATTTAGGGGTTTTATTAGGACTATGAAAACCAAACCCAAACCCCAAACAATCCACAAATTCTTCACCAATGGTGCTGGTTGCAGAGGTATTTACAGTTTCATGAAGGGGGCTAAACAAAAATAAGGTTACTGTGTCTTATCAGCAGAAACAAAGGACTCCTGCTGGAGTCAGTGTGAAGAATTATACACTTGTTTTCCCCAGTGATAAACAACGGTGATGGAATTAGAGCTTGTTTAATAATTCAACTAGCCTTGCATTTGCTATACATATATAACTCATGAAAATAAAGTCTGCATGACTTCAGATGCCAGGAAAGTAACCATTTTTGTAGCTGGACACATATTTTTGATGTCTGAACATTTCCCTGCAGCCTGTGCACCAAATCTTAACTTCTCAGTGCATGATGCTGTTGCTCTTTTATGCCAGATCTGATTTTAAGCCTCCATAAAAGTGCTACCACATACTTCATGGAACAGCAAAGTACATTAGCAACAGCAAATAAAAGGGCTAAGTGCTATTTATATCTGACTTCTGTTCTTCATTGATAAGATATTTGCCAGAAAATAGCAAGAGTAGTCTAAATACAAGTGTTATAGCTATATATGTGTATGGTATTTGCAAAGGATTTTACTGTTACGATGATTCTAAGCTACAGTAATAGTAACTCATTATTCCATATTTCAATAAAGGAGATATTTTTCTAGCCTCAGGTAATATGTTACTTGTAGGATTTGGAGAGTGCTGAATAGAAGGAGGCAAAAAATACATAACTCTATATAATCATATGGAAGAAGTTTCCTTTTTTATCCACTGATAAAAAGTGACCAAAAATTAGAGCAGAAACTCATCTCTGATATACAAAAAAATATTCTTAGCCAGCACTGAGCAATTCTGCTTATAAATACGAGACCTGAAACTTTGTTGCTTTTAATTATCTTTCTGTTTTCTGGAATTATTTTGGAAGACAGGAGTAGTTCTTCTGTTTATTCTTTGTGATAAAGTGATCTTGATAATACTGCATGGCCACGGAATGCTGATATATCTACAAGGTAAAAATTATAATATTCTGATGACAGAGCTACACAGAGATTAGAATATGGATGTTTTTTTCCCATCCTTTCTAAGAGATCTCATGTAGAACCTAAACTGCATCTTTCTCTGAATCTTTGTTTTCAATTGTCAAAATTTTAATTAGCCAGACTGAACAATTCTAATCAGGATGAATCATTGAAAACCGGTTATCAAATGGTCTTCTGCCCCTGTAGGGTAAAACACGATGTCACACTCAAGAGCCACAAAAATACTGCAACTGTACTTCTCTGACTAAAGCAATTGCAGTCAGAGAGGTAAGTTTTCACATTTGGTTCAATTATAGAGTCATAAAGGCTGGAAAAGACATCCAAGGTCACTGAGTCAAATCTTTGAACAACACCACCATGTAAACTAAACCATAGCACTAAGAGCCATACCAAGTCATTTCTTGATCCATTCCAGGGATCTGACATTTCCCTGGCCAGACTGTTCCAATGTTTAACCACCGTTTCAGTGAAGGAGTTCTTCCTAATATCCAATCTAAACCTCCCCAGCACAAGAGTGCAGATATAAAACACATTTATACAACAAGATATAAGACTTGCAGAAGGAGCGCAAGAGTCCCTCTCCTACCAAATGCAATAGAACTTGGACCACTGCCCCAAATTTTATTAATTTGTACATTCACTCTCAAACATGAAACAAAGCTTGTGACTGGGCCTGAGGGAGCACTTACACACACAGGTAGTGGTACCACCTTCAGTAAAAATTCCTAAACCCACTCGTCAGTAATAACTAACAGAAGGAAATACTGGCCATTCCTTACATTACTAACTATATTTAAGCAGTAACACTATAATAAACAGACTCATTAGTATCTACCTGACTTGCTTCTGCAATTCTCATTCCAACATCCTTACAAACCTGTTCCACAACTCAACCAAGGAACCTCAAAGTCACACCAAAGATTTTTGTAAAATCTACACATTCCTTTCTCAGAGATCACACACTGACAAAGAAATTGAAACTCCTCTCTAATTTATCCATTATTAAAACCTGAAATTCAATTAAATTAGAATTATTAAAAATTTCTCATTTAAAATTCCCCTTATTTTACTTTCTTTTCTCAAATTCTATATAGACTAACACCATTTTTGTAGGAATCCTGCTATTTGCAGAAATTTAAGTAGCTCAGAGATATTCCTACTTCATAACTTTGCTTTAGCCTTTTCCTACAGTGCTTCTGAACAACCAAAGTACTACATTTTGTAGTGAGATATCAGAATAAGAGTGACCTTTACAATGCCCTTGCTCTCACAGAATCCATCCTCAGAACCAAGTGACAGACTACCCTCTTGGGCACATGAAAACCTCTAGAGAAAGGCCACTGCATAGAGAGTAGAAATTTGAAAAGAGAAATAAAATAAATGTTGCTATGCAGGATATATGGTCTTTATTCACACAACACCTTTAAAAAAGTTCTAAATGCCAGTATTTTTTAAAAGCTGGGATAAATATGGAACATTTTTAAGCACCTGGTTCTATTTAGCACTGCATTAAAATCAAAACACAAAATCAGACTAGACAGTCATGCTTCACTAAAATGCACATATTTAATATTCATATTTTTCTTTGAATAGAGATAAAATAGTCTGACAAATACTAAAAGACATCTAATTTAATTACACCTGAATTATTTTGAAGTAAAATCTCTAGACTTAAATGGATTCATTTAGGCTAACCAAGGTGGGGGCATTGTCAGGGACAGTTAAAAACTGGTTAAAGCTTGTGCGACTTCAGAGATAAAATCATTATACAAAGTGCATAACTTTGTGTAAATGGGATTGATAAAATCCCCCCAAGTAGCTGTAGACCAGTAATTTCCCCTTGGAAGACTTTACTCCAGGACAATACAATCATCAAAACTGCTCGTAATTATGCACAGGCCCAGCCCAAATACTCTGAAGGAGAGGGACTGGAAGAACCCAAGGTAATAACATTGACATTTCCCATTTCCAGTGCTGGTACTTCAAGCACTGTTTGGGTCTTCCATTGATTTTCAGACTGTGAAGGAGCCACACCTCACTACAGATGCAATTTGTCCTCTGTGACTGTTCCTCTGTTAGGAGGAAACCAGCACTTCACAGACTTTGCTGTCTGTACAGTGAACTGCCCATCACCATCTGCACCTTGGACAGCCAAGTGTTGACATTCCTGACACCTAATCTGAGCTCCTATGGTAAATAACTATCCATAGTCCTGTTATCAAAAATAGATATCTACTTAACTTTCTGCCATTTGGATAGCCAAATAAATTCTTCCACCTGGGGAAACAAGTGTTCCAATAAGACCTTGTCATAGAGTGATGGGTGGAAAATCCTCAGGATAATATTTTCTGCTTCTGGAAACAGATTTTATTTAGTCCAACACTATACTAAGACATAGTGTCATTTTTAGGAAAGAAGAAATGTTCCCAATTAATCACTGATGATGAGAGTACATGAATTATTATTTGGACAGCTTGACTCCAGACCTCATTAGGAAGGTACCACACATTGTACTACTTGTGCATAAATATTTGCATGAGTTTTTGAAACCCTTTCCTAATTCTAGCTGATGAGGAAGTTATGTTTATAGCCCTTCTGTTGTTTTCCTGCTTCCCAAACGGCATATTCCCTATATCATAGCTATGGTATCTGTTTAGTCTTCAAATTGTGCAGGGTTTTTTACATGCTTACTGATGAATACTGTCATGAATCACTGGATCTTAGCTTCTTGAGAACTTCCTACTAAAATATTGGAATAACTAAAACTAACGTTTTTGAAATTCTTGCTAAGTGAAATCAACATTAAAATACTGAGAATTTTGGGGTCACAATTCTAAGACTGTTTAGAACACTGATTATCATTAAAAATCCCCAGCTGATAAACTGAAACTGCTCATCACCATACCTTTCTGGATACTCAGGAAAAAACATCTGTCATGCTCTTGATGCTGCTATTATCCCTAATGTGAAAGCAATTAATGTTTGTATCTTTCCATCTTCCTCCTCAGAGACCAGCTGGGTAAGCTGAAAGACCTGCACTGCAACTGATTTAGGAGTATCTGCTCTAGCTCCCAAATGCATCAATACATTTCTACTTTCACACATTTCATAACCAAGCAGTAGGTTCAGCTAAAAGCCCTCCAGGCTCTTTAACCTTGTTTCTAGGTAACTTTTAAAAAAGGAAAAGTACTGCAGTGTGACAGTAATGTCAATGAAAGTAAATTTATGCAGTACAGCCATATATATGAGTCAGGAGTAGATGTGTTGTTTGCAAAGGTTTGAGGTCACTGTTTGCCCATATAACTCCAAGTGTCAAAGGAGTACATGGGGGCACAGATGTACTGCAAAAATTATTTATAATTAAAAGAATTTATCCAATCACCATTTAGAATCCCCCAAATAAGTCTTGATCCTCTGACTTAATTTCAAATATTCAGTTTGCATTTGGAAATTAATTCTAGTTCTTTCTGAGTCTGAGAGAGCTCATATAAACACATATTAGCAAACTCAAGGAAAACCATTTTCAGATGATTCTTAGGCAAAAGCAGTAGCACACTGAACATGCCCATTCTCTATGCCAAGACAGTAATCAGGGGCTAACCCACCAGATTTATACCTGATGTAAAGGACAGTTTTGCAGAAATTAGAAGGAAAAAAAAAAATTAAAAATGAAAAAAAAAATCCTGCAGATGTAAAAATAAGAAGCAAATCCAGAGTTTTCCCTTTTCTTGAGCTTTAGCCTAACCACACAGCTGCCAGAATCAATCTTTTGAAAGACTTGGTTGTAGAAAACTTGATTATGCACATTTCAAAAATCAACATATCTTACCCAAGCACTGGTGCTTCTGTGTACGTACCACTATGGAAATGAAGATGGTGAAAAAGAGTTGGTGGCTGAAGAAACAGAGAGATAAGCAGATTGTTTTCCATCTATTTATAGTCACATGGTTCAGCTGGAAGTGACTAGAGGTGCATCATTTTCTTACCTGCACCTGGACATATGTCAGTAAAGAGCATTTGGGTGTGGACACGTAATTCTTGTATTCGATGGTGGACAGTGAACCAAGTCTTCCTGAAAGGGTGTTGTTTTTTATTTTATATATATGTATATATTTTAACATTGTAAAAATCTAGCTACCAATCCTCCCAAAGTCATAACATCAAAAATAAAATTTATTTTTTCTTTCTAAGAAGTTCATTGCTGACAGTTTTAGGATGCCAAATATTTTAGGAGTTCAGAAACATAAGCTTATCATTTCTTACAGTGGCCCACTTCTTACATGGACCACTTCTTACAGTGGGCTTGTTTAATTAAAACTAATTTCAAAGACACCTTTTCTTTTATTTTATTCATAATTTTGCATAATTTCTTTCAGAGGCAGAATTCTTAACATCTATTTTACTGAGTAACACTCAAGATGCTGCATTTAATCCTCCTAATTTTAAAATATATTTTAATATCCTTTATTCCTCAACATCAAAATCTTTGTCAGATGAGAGAACAGTAAATTTTCTTTTTTCTTTTTTAACATATTGTAACATGAAACATTTACAATAAAAAGAACATTTTTGTATTAGCAGTGGTTTTCAGGATATATATTCAGCACCCTCTCTTTTTTTTTTATGTAAAGAAAAGTCCTGAAAGCCCATAATTATATTATATATTATAGAGTAAATTTATAATTTATAATTTTGATTCCAGGCTCAAAAAGGGAATTGAAAGTATGGCTTTTATCCTCTCTTATTACTGCTTGATGGTTTTTGTTTGTTTGCTTATTTCAATAAAATACTACTCATTCAAAACCTTCTAAAGTTCCAATTAATGTATGCATATGATTCAGCCAAGAAATTTACAGACTGAACTATGCCTAACTTCACGATAATAATCCCAGATTACATGGCAATTCTTAACTATTGACAAGACATTGTCAAAAATGTAAACACAGAACTGAACCATTTCCCTGAGACAACCAGACACTTTCAGTGTTGGAGTGACTACATCCGTAGGAGAAGAGGTACAAATGGCATCTATCTGGAGCTCTGTAATGATGGTAGCTCCCCACAACATTCTTACCTCTAAATTTGAGAAATATGGGTTTGATGGGCAGACTGATGTATGTGTAAGGAACTGGCAGGATGAGCAAGTGCAGAGTTCCAATCAATGGCTCGATGTCCAAGTGGAAACCATGAGCGTTGTCCCTCAAGGGTCATTATTCATTGTTATACAAGCCCTTGGCACTACCAAATTATGTATCTCTAGCCGTAAGTCACTGTTATGATTGCCAGTATTTTGAGTCAGTAGCTGAATCCATCTGTGGGCTTTTGTATCCCCTTTCTTGGATAGCCAAAGCCTCATCCTCCAACCTAAACTCATTAGAGTTCATATAATTTTTACCTGAGGAGCCCGAAGAAACTTTTTAGTTCTTTTATTATTGAAATGTATCCAAAACTATGCTTCTGCATACAGAAAACTCTATTTTGCTTCATATTTTGTCTCTTGTTATCTTGGCCTTGAAGGATAGCACATTTAATAACTTTGAGGCAGCAGGATATCAGAAATACCAGCATTAGAAATATTCAAATTACACATTTGATATGCAATTCTTCACTTCCCATTAAATGTTTTCAAGCTTTTGTTGCCTACTTCAGCAAACAGCATTATTCTAGTCACATTTTAAGGTGTTTTCTTTGATGTGCAAATAAACGAAAAAGTTCAGATAAGAAAATCCAATATACTTTGTGTACTTCACGTCAGCAAATCAAATAGATGAAGTGACTTTATTTTGTACTGAAGCCAGAAAATGTCAGAAGGCATATTTAAAATTAAATGTAGTAATTGCAGGAAAATGTGTGTTAATACACTATTATAATAACAACAGGAGACCACAGATGAAAGGGTAGAAATAAATTTAAAATATCTCTGCCAGCTATAACCAAGCACAGCAGAGAAAAGCAATATACTTTTTATAGTTGCAGAACTCCTAGCCATACTTTTAGCAATCTCACATTTTTTCTTGAGATTTTAGGTACTAAAAAATGAAGCAATTCTGTCTAACTCACAATGTCTATAATGATAATGATGTCTACCTACAATGATTAATTAGTAGAAGACTTGCACTTTATACAATCTAAATTAGCTTTAAAATAAAAATTTCTGACTTATAAAAGTTACTTTTTTTGTCTACAGTTTATCTATTCAGTTGGGCTATATTTAAGTTACAGAAGCTACTTACACATTTCCTTTGTTCCAAATAAGGTCACAAAATTGCTGCAGAGATGAAGAATTGCCAAAAACCAGGTGGGTAAACCATAGCAACAGCTGTGCCAGAAGCATGAGGTCCTGCTGGCCAGAGCTTCTGGAAAGGCTATTTGTTTAAACAGGCTTGTGAAATGAGCAGTTTAAAAACAGAAGTCTCAGCATCACAGGCAGTGTTTTCCCTTATAAGCTTTTCAAATTGCAAGATTGAGCTCAGCTTGGAGCCTTTAGTATGCTAGGGAAGGTCTTACAATCTCTATAAAGCCATCCATCCAAATCCTGAGCAGAACTGGGAATCCTGTTCTGGCGTTTTTCCAATCCACCCTCTTAATAGTGTCAACATCATGCATCATCTTTTTTTTTCCTTTTCTCTTTTGATGCTGATGATAGGAAGCAGCACAATTCCACGGAAAGTTGAAGTACCTACATGTCCTAAAGCTGTGTGTGCCCACAGTCCCAGAAAAAGATGCATGTTTGGAACATACACCACTTACAAAAGGAGGTGCCTGGAAATGCAAGGATTAGTCACAAAAGGATATTTTGAATATGCAAAAACCATTAATGTTTTAGAAGTCTTTAGTATTCTGTTTCATCAGTTGTATTAGTCATATTGATCCCAAATATGTATTTCACTGATTGCAGGCTAATTATGTAACATTAATAAATCACTAAATCAATTAAACTCCTTTGATCCTGATTTGGTTAAGCTATATTAGCCCGTGACAGGCGCCAGCTCAGCAAATGTAGAAGCAATTCTTAGAAATCAAAATTCATGCCAGTAAATTTCATTTTCTCCTTGTTTTCATTTGTATGCAGTCATAGCTTGAGTGTGCAGCTGCCACAGGAGACCTACTACTTAATTTAGTGTGGCTGGCATTTCTCAGGCTGTACAGAATTTCTAAAGAGAAAAAAACCTTTCCTTTCTGGTTCTTAAATATAAAAAGAATGAAATATAACCCAGTACAAGATAATTTTAAACAAAATAAGGTTAAAGAAACCTTTTTTGCAACTGCTGCAAGACAGTTACTCCAATTATAATTTTCCTGAATTTTCCAACAAGGATAATGCTAGACAAGTAGATACCTGCTATATTCTGAATATCAGGTGAAAGGTATCACAGATAAGTTAGTGTAAGTTAGAAATCCTGACTACACCAAATAAACCCCGGTAAATCTATTTCCATAAGTATCTCACACAGGACTTCCATAAAGCTACAGTGATGTTGTACAGTTCTACTCCTGCATATGTGGAGGTTTCTCAGACTCCACTGCCTTGAGTCCTATTGTAATTAAACAGCTGCTCTTTTGAAAAAATATCTGGATTTTTCTCCTCATTGTTGAGATGAGAAAGTGATGAAAGAACTTGGATAAGGGGAAATTGATATGGATCCATTGGATTTATATTTTTGTAAAGTTTCATATGAACTCAGCTCATATGGAGATTCTACACATATTCTATGTAGAATGTCTATTTGTAACATTTAGGAGCAGAAACATAAACATAAATTTCACAGAAAACATTAGGTCTCTGTCTAAATTCCTTCAGGTGTAGAAGAAACTTGTTAAAAATTTAAAAATTGACATCTGTCTCACGAAGCTGCATGGAGGACCCTGAAGATAAAACATCCTAAATAATGCTCAAGACAAATGTTTGTTCACAGGATTACTGATCTGAATTTCCAGTATTTACCCTTAGATGGAAGTTAATCAAAACTTTTATGAAAAGGGGGGAAAAAAGCAAGGAAAAGAAAGCTAGAATCTAACTGCATAAAATGTAGCTTAAGTTTTTTTAAACTAAACCCAAAATTGTTTCCCAAAATAAAGTATGTTAAAAACTATCCATTAAAATCAGTCAAAATATGACAAAGATGTTATACCATCAGATGACTTATCTTTAATGACTTATCTTCTTTTCATCCCTTAGGCTGAAATTGCATTTTCTGACTCCCCTAGATTTCCTGAGGTATTGTTTTATCTAATGGGCCTTATAGTGCTCTATTAGTTCTTCCAGAGCTCCTGCTTTAGGGAAGAAAAATGCTAGAAAAATGCCACAGGACTGCCAGTTTTTCTCTAGCCATGAATCTGTGGTACTTCAAAGTCACCACGCATGTTTATATTGCTCTTGGTAAAGAGCAGTGATCCAGGGTGTGATGTGACCTAGCAGCTTCCAGACGTTCAATACCTTAAGCTGCATATCTCTCTCCTGACCTTATTCAGAAGGTCATAAAATATCTTGAGTTGGAAGGGACCCATTTGGATCACCAAAGTCACTTTCCTGGTCCTTCCCAAGAGTCACAGCCTGTGCCTGAGGGCATTGTCCAAACCCATCTTGAGCTCTGTCAGCCTTGGTGCTGTGACCGCTGCCCCAGGAAGATGTTCCAGTGCCCAATCACCCTCTGGGTGAAGAACCTTTTCCTGATATCCAACCTAAATCTCCCCTGGCTCAGCTTCAGGTCATTCCTTCAGGTCCTGTCACTGTATTGATATTAACATCCCCCCCCAAATTTTGGTATGAAACAACATTAACGTAATCTACTGATAGATCAATTTGTAATGGCAACACAACAGTTAAAAGGAAATTTTAAGAAGTTTTAAATACTTCAAAATCAGAGAGACAGGATCTGTCAGGACTTCATGTGACAAATACATAGAAGACACACCTAGAAGTGTTCTGGACATAAGAAGAGATACGCTTTAGTCCAGTTCAAGGTTCCCAAAGCACTCATTGAGGAAGAGAGAGTAGAGGAACTAGATCAATTTCTTCATAAGGAAAAGGAAATTATTAAATCAAATGAATAAATTAGATATGGAATAACAGCACTCATACAGGAGGTCTGAAGGAACTTGTGCCAGTTACAAGAACACAGACTAAGGTGTGTAAGCTGTTGCTGTGTCAGGCCTGCCAGGACAACCCTTGTCTACCAAAAGAGATTTTGAGGGGATTCCAGGAACTACTGGCTGACGAGTCTGATTTTCGTCTCAAGATGGATATTGAGATTGAGAGTCTACAGGAAAACATACAGTCACTGAGCCTGAACATAAACAGCCTGTCTGGAGGGCAGTCTGGCTTTCTGTGAAAAAATATCCTGGCCCAGCAGCCTGGCAGAATTTTTGAAGGGGATCAAAACCCATATTCAGCAGACATAACATATATCAATTTTCAAGACACTTTTAACAAGGTTTCTCAACACAAATTGCTACAGAAACTGAACTACCTTATGACTGGGATTTTTAATATAAATAAAAAGCTAGTTAAGGCAGAGAAAAAGAAAAGGAAGAGCTTGATGCTCCCTTTTCAGGACAAAGAAGAGCCAGTCCTGAGGCCCTCCAGGCATCAGTGCTGTGATTGACTCATTTTATTCACCTTTCATGACAAAAAAGGAAGTGCACTGTCAGATCTCCAAGTCTGCTGACAACATTAAGCTTTTCCAGCTAGACAGATGCCACAACAGTGGTGAGTATCTCACTAAGCTGAGAGTGTGAGCATCAGATGGCAGATGAGCTTCAGGGTAAACAGGTGCAAGTTTGTAAACAAAAGGCAAAAATGATCTGAAGCAAGCTGAACTCTGAACTAGCAGACAGCTCTGGATCCTAGAGTCACCACCAGCACTTCCCTGAAATCTTTTGGTCAGGGTATAGTGGCAGGCAAAAAAGCCAACAACCCTTTGGGCATCACTAGAAAGGATACAGGGAAAACAAAACCACAGAAGGCCACATTGCAGGCAGTTCTGATATCCATGTCAAAATGCAGTTTGAGCAGCTGCCTCATGAAGAAAAGCTAGAAAGGTCTGGAACCTTTCATTTCAAAGACCACAAAGCTGAAGGGGATATGATAATTTCACAAAACCAGGAAGATTCTGTATAGTGCAAATGCAAAATTGTTACAACCGAGTCTTGCAAGATTGGAAGTAACGGATCTTTAATACCAGATTTAAGAAGTATTACAAAGCAGGCCTTGAACTTCTGAGACTTTCTTTTGTCAGGTTGCTAAATTATGCTCTGACAGAGGGTTCAAAATGAGTTTGGACAAATTCAAGTACCACAGATTCATTAATGGATATTAATGACAAGTTTCTTCTAGAAGGCCTGGCTCTGATGTTGTTAGAAAGGGAACAGTGATTTGAGTAATGAAACTTGGCATTAAACCCTAAGTTACTATTCAAAACCCAAAAAAATCATTTAAATTATTTAAATTTCTAACTATAAGACCAAGTAGCTTGATTGCTGCGAATGCCTATTCAGCAGTCTCAGTTAAGTAGAAAAAGCATCAAATGCTTTTTAGGAATCTCACCTCTCGGGACTAAATGGGAAGAAAAAAAAATAGGGAAAAAAACCCCAAACTACTTTATAACAAAACCAGGCCAATCCATAGAAGTGAATAAATATAGTTTGTTCAAATAGTTTGTGGGCATGGGACAAGCTGACAAAATGTTGATACATGCTCCTTTCAGCATGGTAAACACATCCCACATCCCTACAAAAAGCTGGCAATTGTTGCATGGTTGGTTTTAGTGTTTTTGGTTGGTTGGTTGGTTGGTTTGATTATTTGTTTTTGTTTTTGGTTTTTTTTCATAGTGGCAATACTTTTATAAATTTAATAGTTTATTTTGCTCTATTTCTCATATGCTACCACTTTACTGAAGACATGTATGCTTGATGTTCTCAGGCTTTTCCTATTTATTTGTCAAAGACCTGTTACTCTAGTCCTGAGCCCAGGCTGTTGTTGGACCTCCATTTAGTTCCTTCACTAAGTGACATGCCTAAAAATATTTGTCACATAGGCATGAAACCAAAAAAACCAAATGCAATCTTTAAAGCAAGTCTGTATGGCAAGAAGTCAAAAAATAATCAGGCAGTTGATAATAGCGGGAATAACTGTCACCACTCTTGACCACTTACACCATCCTTAAACACTTTTCAATGATATAAATTTTCAATTTCTCTTTGTATATTAAATTACCAAAGCCATTTTAAGTCAATGATAGTAGCAAAGATGCTTTAGAGTGAAATTACCTATTCAATTATAATCTAAATACTGATCTACATGAAGATTAATGTTTTTCTTACAAGTCATTCACCTGTTGCTTCCTCTCCTTCTGCACAGACATTTTACTTCTGAACTGCTAAGACTAATCAACTTTTCTATGATACTTTCAAGTTCTCAGAAGCTCTTCCTTTTTTCACTGATTAGAAAGTGTATCACCCCCAATAAAGAAAGCTGTTTATTTCCTTACATTAGAAGGAGTGAAAAAAACAGTACACAACTGATTGTCTGTGGTCAGCATTAAACAAAAACTTATGTCAGTGAAGAAGATCACCAGTATTCCTTTATGGCTTGTCAATAATCAGCTCTTAAAAGCAAGCAAGGAACAAGTAAAACCAGCAAAGTTTCTTTAGGATGCAACACGCATCATACCAATAAAGACAGCACTATATGAAGATTTGTGGATCCATAATCTCATCTGCCTACTTTCATTTCTTTTTTCATCTCTTGTTTTTCTTTACGGGCATAAGTTCTTCAGAAAAAGTCAGATATGTAAAGCACGAGAAAAATACAGATATCACCATCTAGGCGCTTTTAAAAATTCTTGCATATCCAGCTAATCAAGATGTCATTAAGTCAGTTGAACATCCTTAACTCTCCCATTTTCAGGGACAACTGCTGCAAAGCTGCAGAGAAGCATCTGCCACAACACTCTTTGGCAAATAAAACTCAGACAAACACATAAGCTGGCAATAGGATGGTCCAACGCTTTTGTGAAATATTTTCTGACTCAACATCAGGAACAGGAAGACCAAGAACAGAGGTGAGTAACTATTCATGTTAATCCTATATATGTGAGATCTTTGCAGTGAAAACTTTGGTTTGAACAGAGCCTTAGAAATCACGGATGAATCTCTGAAACTATTACAACAAGGTGTAGGATTTAGCCAAAATGCTAACTAAAACCCTTCTGAAAGCAGAAGGCTAACACATCCCTGGCCACATATGTAAAGTGCATGTATTCACAGTGTTTTTGCCGTAAGTTAATCAGCAGCCTGTAATGGCTTGTAAGCCACAATAAATAAGGAGATTTAATTATAATTACTTTGAAGTATAATATTACTATTATCCGTAAATAATTAAAAATGCAACCCTCAATGAAAGATTTCATAATGTTATATTTTTATATTAAATATTTCCAGTATCTCCAGAGCTGTATTTAGCCATTGTTAAAAAACCAAATAAACCACCATATAAGGACAGAATAAAGGGAACAAGAAGATGTAGCTTTTTTTGCTCTATGTGTGCCTGTGTCCTGTTTTACTCCCTCTTCCAGTATTAGGAAATGCTACAAATTAAGTCAAACCAATGTATGTCACTAACAATGTATGTCAGCTGTCTCTAACAATGCATCTCACAGCTCTTATTACTGCAGGAAAGGACATGGAGCTAGGCAATGGAATCTCACAAGGGACTCCAACTGGTGAAGAAAACTTTTCGCACTTTGAGCTGTAGCTCCACATGAGAAAATTTTAAAAGTTCAGGATGTAAGTTTTCTAAAACTTTCACTTTTCAAAGTGTTCTTCCATAATTAAAGATCATGTAAGGGAACTGAGTTTCACTACCTGACTGAAAGTTTTGACATAGAAATTACATAGATATCCCTAAGACACTTTTTCAGACATATTTCTATTTAGACCTGTCATATTCTTTCCTGGTGCAAAGAGAACTAGCACACATGTAACCAAAATTAGACTTTCAGAAACGTTTGAGGCTGTGACAAGGGAGGTTTAGGTGGCATATTAGGAGGTTTAGGTTGCATATTAGGAAAGGTTCTTCCCCCAGAGGGTGGGGGAAGAACAGGCTCCCCAGCAAAGTGCTCGCAGCACCAAGGCTGATAGAGGTCAAGAAATGTTTGGACAATGCTGTCAGGCACAGGGTGGGATTCCTGGAGTGTTCTGTGCAGGGCCAAGAGTTGGACTTTGATGGTTCTTGTGGCTCCCTCCCAACTCTCATATCCTATGATTTTATGATTTCAGGATAAGGAAATTAAATATGATCCAATAACGCATTAATAAAAAAAATGCCTACCAAAATACTATTTCTATATTGAGAAAGCCTTTTGGTCTTCAGCCACTATTGAACTGTGTGTGTATCTTCTGAAATGCGGACAAGCAAAAAAAAAAATTAAATACACAAGCAGAAAAAAAAACAAAACATATAAAAGGAAAGGACTGAAGTCTTATATTCTCGATTAGTCTGTACCCTATTAAGCAAAAATAATCTTTTCAATAAATTCAGAGAGCTATTTCACCATCTGAGAGCATTAGAAAAGCATTTATTTTCAAAAGGAGCCATTACAGAAGGTATTCCAAATATCCAAGCAAGTTCTTAACATCAAAAATCAACTAGAGGATTTAGACTATCCTTAGTCTTCACAGGTATAAATACAAGCACTGGAGCAAGACTTCAAATTGTCACCATCTGACTGTTGTTTAGTCACACACAGTTTATAAAATGCTTAAGTGAAGTCTGATGAACATAAACAACAACAAGCAGCTCGTTAACAATTCATTCCATGAACACACTCTATATTCAAAACTTACTGTGTGCAGCCATATAAACACTTAAACAGGTCAGCAAAAAAATAAGTATATGCTTAAGGTACACATGAAACAAATTGTGTTACATCCTGTTATACATAAAAATGTGGAGATTATCTTATTTGTGGTCCTGTTATTCTGGTGTTGAAGTACACTGAAATAAATTTTCTATTTTAGAAAATCCAAGCACAAGAGGGAAGATGCCTTTCCTAATAAAACCAAAAAAACCCCACAACAAACAAGAAACAAACCTAAACACACTACAACAACATAGACAACTTCTAGAAAAGATTAAATACACTTGAAAATCTCAGTGACTTAAACCTGGGAGTTCAGCCTGTCACAGTCCAGTCGGTGCCGATCATGTTTTTAAGCACAATTCAATGGTCATTGTAAGTCAAACTAACAGTTTAAGTAGAAATGTGTTATTATGAATACAGAATTTAGTAGTAACTACTGAACCTGAAGTGAGACTCATCTCTAAGTTCCCACCTTCTACTCTTACTCACATACTTACTATTCTTTCCATGGTAAAGATCTCCATTCTATTCCACATCATTTCACCAAAATGAAATCTCTTTGCTTTGCCAAGTTTTCTCTTTCCATTTGACTAAGTTCAACATCACTTTATAGCAATTCTCATTTAACAGGTTATAAGGGCCTATTTTTTACATCTTCACATGTAGATTTAGATTTATGCATGTAAAAATATCTCCTATATTACATATTGTCTTTATTTACAGTGGGATATAGGTGTTATCTTACTGAAGTAAGCAAGTACATGGATTGTATGTTCCAAATTGTCAGACTGATGATGAAATAACCTTTTCTTTCTGGAGCAACTTCAAGTAAAAACTTTACCCCTCACTATTTCCTAATAACATTTTGACAAGCTGAAACAAAATTCTCAACGCATTTGATTTCTCTTGATGATGAAAACCCAAAGCAAACTACCATGTTGAAGCACAATTGCCCATAATAACTAAGAAACTACATGGGCAAGAGAAAAAAATACCAAAAAAAACAACAACAAACACCAAAACAAACAAACAAAAAGCCTAAAAGTAATTCTGGTTTTTTCCTGCAAGTGAAGTGCACTTCATAATGATGTGTGTCATGCTTGAGTTTTTTGACAGCACATTAGTGATGACACAATCTGACAAATACAGACTGTTCACTGCTTCTAGTAATTTTCAGCAATCAGCCTTTTATATAAAAAGTAGGTCAGACTGACCCATCACATTCTGCTAGGAGGTTTTTGGAGGAAAGACATAGAACACCAGTGCAAAATTGCACCTCAGTATATTCTAAAATTTAGTTATATTAGTTGTGTACAAGCAACAGAACAATCTTTGATGGAAAAAGGCTGAACTGCATTTAAAATACAATCAGATGAAAGAAAGAAACCATATGCAATTTTGAGCTAGTTACCAATTTTTCTAAAAAATTTCACTGAATAAGAGACTAACCACAACTTGCAGAGTGACACACAGACTTGTGCTGAATATAGATTAATCTTTAAAATATTTCTGTCCTTGGAAAGCTTAATGACCAGTTTCAAACCAATTTAGTCAGAAAAGCGTCAGGTGGAAAAAGAACATCATTTTACTTTTAGCTTACAAAAATGACATGTTTTCAACATGTAGCATAACAGTAAGTATTAGTGTTTACAGTGCCATACTGTTCTTTACATATATTTATATTTACTTGCTCCTGGTACACGTACATTGAAAGAATTTGGTAGTCAAGGCATTATCCAGCATTTGAGGACAAAAAACTAATCACAGAATCATAGAATGATTTGGACTGAAAGTGATGCCTTTTGGAGGCTGACCTGGAATGGAGACTAGACAGAGCAAGAGGATAAAGTATATATTTATTAAAAGGCTTCAATGGCTATATCTGGGCTGCACAAGAGTCCAGCTGGACCACACCCAAGATGCACCCCAAAAGGTCACAAAATGGACCCCCAATCATGAGGTCTCACACTTTTATAAGTTCTGGTCCATTAGCATATTAGAAACAATTGTCCAACCATAGCTTCAGTTTATGAAGCTCCATCCTCCTGTTTTTTTCTTCTCACTTCACCTTGTTTTCGTTCTTGAGCCTGAAAGTTGTCCTTGGTATTGAGCTAGAGAAGGAATTGTTTTGTCTATCTACTCTGTGAAGAGAACTCAGTAGCACTTAATATGAAACCTAACACTACCCACTAAAACAGCACAGAATCCAAAAAATATAAAAGCTGAAACTTAAGGCATCAAAAGAAACCTTCAAGCTCATTCCATTCCACACCCTCCTGATATGGGTGGGAACAGTTTCCACTAGACCAGGCTCCTCAAATTCCCATCCAACCCAGCCTTGGACACTTCCAGGGACCGGGCATCCACAATATCTCTGGGAAACCTGCACTGTGGCCTCACCATTCTCACAGGGAAGAATTTTTTCCCAATATCTAATCTAAACCCATTCTCAGTTTGAAACCATTCCCTCAAAACTGCCATTTGGAGACAGAGGAAAGCAGACATTAAATGTACATTTATGACAAAAACAAAATCCCACACCAACCTAACAAAATAATTTTTCTGCTCTCTGAAGATTTCAAGTGTCTGTATGTACATGAACAAATAAAAGCTGCACAATGCATCATGCTATTTCAATTTATATTCAGTATCCTTTTTCAGTGAAATTTAACCCACAGGTTTTCAAGGGCGAGCACTGGCATTTGCATGGCCATATTTCTTTAATTCAACACACAAATCTCATCAGAAAAGAAGTTAAGTTCTTTTTATTATTAGGCATCAAAGTAGTTTTTTACCTCCCAAAAATGTACTACCACTTTTCCAGATTTTTCTAACCCAAGTAAATGTAAGGAAACCATTCCAATAAGGTTTTTAATAATTATCTTGATGTACTTTCCTTGCTCTGAACATTGGGAGTGTGTTCTGCTGTAGTATCCACCATCTACATGAAGGTACTCTTCAGCTCTTTATCCACATAAAAGATATTTTAAAGAAGATTGCACTTGCATAAGACTTCTCTATTTATTAAATTAACCATGCAATACTTTTAACATCATTTTTAAGAAAGAATGCCGTAAGCTCTTTCCCAGTTTTAAATATGCAACTCATAGTCACAAGGTGAAGCCTGTAGCTCCCATTTTAAAAGAAAATAGCTTCAGAAACAATGGGTACAGAATATATGGAACCATTTTTCTCCCTGCATTGATTGTTTAGGGCAGAATAAATATAAATAATAAATAAAATGGATATAAATGTAAAGCACATGGCACTGTCATGACTGGCTTTTGTAATGCTTCATTTTATATATAATTATGTTTCAGTGATGAACATTTTGTGTCCTGGAACAGATTTTAGAAGCCTTCTAATCCTCGCCAAAACATCTGTATGACATTCATTTTTTCAGGACATACACTACGGTTCTGGTATTTTGTGTTCAGTTGTAGGATCAAAGTCAGAAAATAGACTCCTTAAGACACATTCATCCCAAGTAATCTCTAGGATATAGATCAGTTTTGGAACTACATAAAAGTAATCAGTCTTCAAGTAATTATTTACACTTAAATTACGTGACATTAAACATTGGCATTGCCAGATAGATTTTCTAAAATCTCATTTAACTCAATGCAGTTTGGTGTGACGTTTTGTTTTCCTCCCCAGTTCAATTATTTGAATTAATGGTTGGTTAAAAAAAGCAAGAAAGCCTTCTTATTAAAAAAAGGAAGAACTTATTTAAAATTTCTTTTGTAATTTACACTTGTTTTGAAGGTGAATACTCACAATTATGATTTTTCCTCTTTTTCAACTAATAGTAAATCTTCCTGGAGAGTGAGGAAAAATAAAGTTTAGAATCCAAGTGAAATATATATTATCCCCCTACACAGAGTATTTCTTTAGGGTTTAAAACAGTGTTTAATTCTTTAAAGGAGATTAATCTATGGTACAGGGTGTATTTTCTTTCATGTCATCAGGCATGCACTGTTTCACAGATAGAAATGTTACCCGTTATGCTATATTTAAGTAATTTGTTTCCTGCCAGATGCAAGATTTAGCTTTAAGACTTATTTCTGCCATTTCAAATTTTTAGGGAGAGTGATTTCAGAACATTTTACAGCCAAAATATTTGCTCCAGTAGTATATAATAGCAGAAGCTTTTCTTCAGAAACCAAGATCACATTGCTGTAAATAAATAGGAAAGTTGGCGAGAGGCGGCACCTGATCCACTACTGTTGCTAAAGAAACACTAACTAACACTTACAGGGGTGGAAAGATTCCCATTGCACACTAGTCTGAAATAAAAAATGTGTTAACTGAGTGCTTCGCTGTGGACCAACAACACTGAGTAAATCTGGGTACTTCCAGACCTCAGTCAGGCTTCCCAAGGCCAGCTCAGTTGGCCCTGAAATTTTGATGTAAAATACTCACAAGAGAGCTACTGAGATTATAGTATGATATGTGATTTCTGTGAAACTGTTTCAGCCAGTAAATGTGACATTTTAAAACTTTAAAATAATTTTGGTTCCAACAAAGCTTTTTTTCTGTGATCAAAAAAAGGGAATTTAATTGTTTAGCTGATATTAATTTATCGTTTCCTGCCCTATCAACTAATTGATCAATGACAAATTATTACCTTAGTAACACTTATATTGGTTTATGATCTAGCCCTGTTATTCAGTAGATTATTCTTTTTTTCTATATTTCGAATTCATTTAAATAAACCTAAAACATTTAAGGTTTAAGAATTTGGACAAATCTCTTAATCAAGATCCAATTTTTCAGATGAAGCATTTATCATGACCAACCACTCTGTCATCAGGATTAAGAAATGTAAAGTTAAGGTTATTAAAGTAAATTAAGTATTCAGTTTAACATCCAAACAGATTTTCATTGGGCATGTAATTTAGCCAACACTTAAGAGATCAGGAATAAAGACCCTGAATTTGCTTCCATATTCTGAGTGAGAACTTCAACAAAGAAATATCCATTTTTGCAAATTCCTGAAAACATTATATTGTTTCTCAGTATAATGAATTCTGTTACATTCCAACAGGTATTTTAGATGTACAGACTTCCAACCATACACAGGAAGGGTGTTACAGAATCAAAATCACGAAGTGCACAAGTCAGTTCTAGTCCTAGACCTTCACTACAATTCTCTGAACAAAAATAACTCAAAACCATTCTACAAATAGGCTGAAAAATTAGCAACATCGAAGAAAAAAAGAAAAAAAGAAAAAAAGAAGGAAAGAAAAATCAGATCCCAGAAGAAAAAAAATCCCTATTTGGTGTATTTCATCAGTCTCTACATGCTTCACCAGCTGAGGATTATATAGGTTATGCTCTACTTCCCAGACTGAGATGGAAAAACATTGGTGCTCATTTAAAAAGGTATTTCATTGATTTAAAATCTTACTGGCAGAGTACCGTGTAATAGTCAAATTCTTTGTACTGTAAGTCCAGATTGGTGAAATTTGTTCCAAGCAATTCTTATTTCCTTATCTAAGCACTTTCTGTAATAATACAAAGCAGCAGGGAACCTATGGAAAAGAAATAAATTCAACATCAACAGAAATACAGCCATGAGAATGTATTATAAATTCATCTTTGGGATATAAAAGTAAATGCTGTTTACATCTGCTCCATGTTTTACATCTCAGACAGAAGTGGCCCCTCCAACCAAACAAGCAAATTGAAACTAAGCATGTATTATTGTCTGTGCATCTTATTTTCCAACTGTCACCTGCTCTCTTGTTTAAATGGATGTCAACAGGTAAAAAATGCTTTGTATTTGTCCTTTATTTGACTGAACAGTTTATTATGCCTTGTTTTTACTGTACACTATTGATTAGGCAGCTTCCTAGCATCCGCAGATCCAAACCCACAGAACATTTTAAAAATGGGAGGTGTCTCTGTAGATCACCTAGTCCAGTCCTCCGCTCAGAGAACACCAGCATGGGGCAGGGTGCTCAGAACAAGGGCCAGGCAGATTGTAAGCATGTCCATGGACAAAAATACCACTTAGTGCAGCCTGTCTGGCACCTTTTGGTACACGTGCAATGACTCCGCCTCCTCCCCTCTTAAAAGCCCTGAATGCATCTCAGTTTGCTGAAGGTAGGCCGGAAAATAGAAGAGTATGTGTAATCTTGCATTAAACTTTTGAGAATTTAGGAGAAATTAATGAAGCAGACGCGCAATAAAATGCAGGAGGCCACAAGAAATCCATCAGTGTTATGGATAATGGTGGGAAAATTGACTATATACATCAAATTTGCAATGTCTTATAAATGAGGAGCAACTTTAAGCCAGTTTAACAAACCGGCATTTTTGACATACCTCAGAATAATATAGAGCAGCTAAAGTGCTGATATAGCTTTAAAGAAAAACTTAAATGAACAAATAAAAATTAATGTTGCTATCATTGCCCGCATCATTGCCTATATTAGCTGTCTGCTGCAGCACCAGAAGAGCTGGTGTCAGTTTTGCTGCCATGAGTTTGCTGCAGCACAGCTAAAACACAGAATTGTTTTTTGTGTAAGAATGTGCCATTTTGGTCCTGAGCACCTCCAGAAACCCCCTGTGAAGTACATATGTCCTCACGGTCCACAAGTTGCTTGGCTACCCAGTGGATTACTTGCATGCCTCCTGTTAGAGGCCACATTGCTTGGTAGTATTTATATCTTCTTTCTTGTTAACTTTACTAGATAAGTACATTTTAAAAGCAGTAACCAATCAATCAGTGAATAGTGCTACATTAAAAAAAAAGATGACTCAAACCTGAGGTAAAAATTAATAATCCTTTGTTGTCTCATTATGCTTGGATAGCTGTTCCTCAGACTGTCTTCAATATATGAATGACTAAGGTTCAAAGGCTGATAACATTAATTTTTTCATTTACTTTTCATTCATTATTTCTATGTCCCCCAGAGAACAAATGTTGAAAGAATTTCAGGAAACTGTAAATTATCGCTATTAGGTACAAATGATCATCAGTGTGAAGGGCTGTTTTCTGAGAAGAAAGTCAAGGGATAGTCCAGCTGTTGACCAAACAGCTGTTATATGACTATATATATATATTCAACCACCTAATTTAAATGATATCAGTTAATAGGACCTAGCAGAGTACTTACTGTAGATGCTTATCACAGTAGTCAGTACATGGGCCTTTGATTAATAAAAGAATTATTCTTCTGCACTTTTCTGGAAAATGAGAGAAGAGCATGAAATTAAGGACTAAGTCAGAAATGTTCCATGGAAATGAGGTGTTTTAATAAATTGTTCATTTGAAACCAAAACCAACAATATATATGACCTGTGATATGTTGAATACAGATATCTAGCAAATTAAAATGGGGGCTAATATATTTTATCTACTTGGAAAATTCAGATTTGCACAAGGCTCTCCGTTTAACATCATGGTGGATCAATGTTAGTGCAAACAAAAGCATTCACTGGTGTGTAATTGGGCATGAGGTTTTCATGAAGATTTGCAGCCCAGAGAAACTCACTGTGGGATCCCAAACAGCATTTGAGTGGGATTGTAACAACTGTAAAGATTTTATCATAATAATTAAAGCAAGGTATAGGCAAGGTTGAACTCTGTTCAAGCGTGTACAGAAGCTATTGTTCCTGTTTCTCAGATAAAATGTGCAATTTGACTTAGGTAATTGTTTACATGACTCAGAATAAAGCAAGCAGAATGTTGCAGTAATACCTGCATCGGTTATTGCTTTGGGAGTCCTGTTCTGGGTAAGATAATACTTCTTTTATGCCCATGTAACCTGGAGGATGAAGCATCCATATATGAATAAAAAGAAAGCCCTGATCAGCCTCTTACAGAAGCTGCACTGTAGACTTATGCTGCAGTACCATATATCAGGTTTTATAAGGCTTTCTTTTCACATGCTGTTCTTCCCCTGCTGCATGAAGTATGTTAGCTTTGTCATGGGAGAGATTTTGATAAATCACATTGTACTCAACTTACAGCACAAGTCAAAAAGTGTTCAGTAAACTGAGCTCTTCCTTCTTGCCCTTATGTTTTCCTTGTTATCGAGGTTTTGCTAGTTACTTCTTTATTACTTTCCTTTTCTTGTTACCTGTGTTCAATAACACATTGACATCAGAGACATCAGGAGGTAACTTTATAAAGGGTACATCTGAAAACTGGTAGCTGCATAACAGAACCTGAAACCCAGACAACAATCTTACATATGTTAAGAAGCAGGGGGGTTTTTTGCAAAAAAAACAGATAATTTGCAAGGTGTTAAGTCAGATTTTAGATGGCTGTCCAGGTAACCTTTAAGTTCTGGGGAAGACCTGTAGACAGTTGTCCCCTTTCTCTGTGAGGGTAGTGTTTCCACCATCAATGTGCTACTGCTTTTGGGTGTGGCAATGTCAGACACTGGAAAAGAAACAGTGAACTGTAATTCTTTCTAACTCTTCACCTGGGAAAACCATTTCTCATTTGTTTATGCAACCTTGATGATACTGAATATTTTTATCAGATTCCTGTGACATACTTGTACTTTGGAGTATATTTTCAAACTGTCAATAGATACTAACAAAACCTGTCATCTTACACATCAGTTTCAAAGCTTTATTAAAAATGTTTGTTTCTACCATTTTCTGGATATTATTTTGGACATTTCATTCTTTCTACTTGGAAGCCTTTACACTGGAATATTGGAAGCACTTGTATCTAAATCCCAAAGCTTTGCATGACTTATTCTTTCTGTCATCTATGGTATCAGGTTATATAGTCAAGCAGTTGTTTCATCCTTCTTTATTTCTAGCTTTCTTAATTACACTGCGTATTGTTTGAAATGCTGTGTGAGAAGTAACTTTCACAGGCATGTGTTTGGATACTCATTAAAAGCAGCAGCATGGCTGAGTCCTGTAGATTAGAGTTCACAGAATGACAGAATGGCTGAGGTAGGAAGGCACCTCCGGAGATCAGCTCGGCTGCTCCATTAGGATTGCCATGCTCACGACCATGTCCAAATATCTTTCAAGAACCTCAAGGGTGAGAAACTCTGCAACCTCCCTGAGTGATTTTATCCAGTGATTTTACCCTCTCAGTGAAAAAAGGTGTTTCCTTATGTTCAGGTTGAGCCTCTTGTCTTTCAGTTCAGCCATTGCCTCTTGTCCTGTCACAGGGATCCACGGAGAAGAGCCATAAGCTCTTCATTTTTTCACCCTCCCTATAGATATTTGTGTCCATCAAAGTCTCCCCATAGCATTTATTTCCCTGGACTGAACAACTTCAGATCTCTCAGCCTTTCACCATAGGAGAGATGCTCTAGTCCATTAATCTGAATGCTAGACTCTTCCCAGGATGTCCATGTCTCCCTTGAAGTGAGGAGCCTAGAACCCATGATGTGGCCTTGCCACAAGTGGTGAGTAGAGGGAAGGAACTACATCCCCTGGTGTCCCCTTGACCTGCTGTCAAGGCTCCTCCTAATGCAGCCCAGGACATCTTTAACCTTGTTTGCTACACAGCTTGATGCCCACCTGGATTTCCAAGGCAAAGCCACTTTCCAGCTGGATTACCAACATCCATACACTGGTGTCTGGGGTTGCTCTTCCCCAGGGGAAGGACTTTGCACTAGTCCTTTTTGAACTTCCTGAGGCTCCTGTTGGCCCATTTCTCCAGCCTAGCAAAGCCCCTTGGAGCCAGCACAACCATCTGGTGTACCAGCCATTCAAAGTGGGAATTGAGGAGATGGAAATAATTTTAGAACCTGAAGGGAAAACACAAAATGTCTTTCTAGAAATCTGTTTACTATCACAGCAGAGCATCAGAGTGCACTGAGTAGACCAACATCAGAAAGAAATGGGTTTAGTGTTTTAAGTATAGGTATTCAAATCCTTTACTCCTAAATTAAGCACTTATTTTCAAAAATTCTGAAATACAGCTGAAATGATTTCTGAAATTTGCTGGTTTAAAACAACAGCAAAAGAACTCCTTTGACTTATGTATTTGCAAACAGTTTTAGAAAGATTTTAAGCCCCAAAATGGAAGCAAAAAAATACCTCTCTGCTCATACTCAAAGACAAAATTGTATTTTTGGGCAATTATTACAGATTGTAAACACAATATTCACTCTGATTTTTTTTATTTTTTTTATTCTGATCAAAACTTACATAACACTGTAATGTGAATGGATCTTTAAAATAATTAGAGTGAAGAAAGATAGGGAAAAAGTGGAAAGTTCTTCAACTTACATGTAATCTCTAAAGCTCAAAGGAATAGAAGTTCAATAAAGAACAGATTCAGGATGAATGTTAATACTGAAGTGTTTGTTGTAACAGATGGATTTTAAAGAGAGCAGGGAGTGTGGGGCTACTGGCACATTTTCTTTGGCAGGCAATTTGGAATTAAGGCCTTTATGCTTTCTGGCCAGTATGATATTGTCCAGGGACACTCACATGAATAAAAACATAGTTTTCTTTTCTGATTTATCCTAGTTGGTAAAGGGATAAAAAAAAAATCAAAACACAATCCCTGTGATTTGAGGTCTGAGAACATAAATTAGTCATAAAAGAGCAAAGAAAGCCAGCATAATAGCCTGGCTATGTATTTACTCTTCAAGAACAGAGTTGCTGTATCAGTGAGGGTCCTCTAGCTGATTATAAGAAACACTGGATTGAGTAAAATAATTGATGTGGTGCCCTTTATGTAAAATACTCCTTTCCTGTTCAGATACAAGTTCAAATCAGAAAGGATTGGTAGAAACAACTGCATACTGAAATTTAAAACTAAAGTTCTTTCAGTTCCTGTTAAAGACGATTTGGTTACAGGTTTGATCATGAGAGTAAAGGGTAACAAAATTTAACTTAACTCTACAAATACACAGAATTTGAAAAGATCAGGCTTTTTATCTTGGATACATTAGTCTGTTGGATATTTAATTGACAAGACTCTCCTGAGAGCAAGGTTTGACGTATTTAGGAAAAAAATCTGACAGTGAGGTTTCATAAATTCAGGATTTTTTTCTGTTATTACAGATTCTAAAAGTATAATATTTTTAAAACTTCATGCAGACTAATTTAAATATCTAATTATGTAAAATTGATCCAGCCATTGTAAAAGTATAGTAAGACATTTATTTCTTGTAAATAAGGAACTCGTCTGCACATAAGACTCTAAAGCTCACTATCCTTGAAGAAAAGAGATTTTTGTACGTCAGATTTAGAATGAAGTAAATACAATTGAAATACTGAGCTTATTGATCTAAAAGCAGTTAACAGTGAATCTCTTTATGAGTCATATTTTAATAGTTTTGCCTCACTTCAAAAAACTTTATCTTTGTCCTTAGACATATGCCATGCACAATTTATTTTTTAGCATGACTACTACACTGTTACTCATGGTAGTGCAGTATCGGACAATCTAACACTGGGGTTGCTTCTTACCATTTGCAAAAATTGACTTTGTGTCTACAGCACTGACTTGTGCTGATTTCTCCCCTTTTCTTTGCTAATCAGAGTGAGCATGCAGTTAGAAATGGGAAAGATGGGACCTCTGGCAATACAGCCCTTTGAAATTTATCTTTTTTTCCTTCTTCCTCTGGCCTTTATTGGAGGCATTGTCAGTCACTGTGAAAGCTTTCCCCTCGCTGTATGTCTGGTCAGAATCAAGACAAAGAGCTTATTGCCTGTAGCTTTTGTTCACTGGTGCCTAATCAGAATGCTGTAAGGAATTTTTACTTTGCCTCTTAGGGCTTCTGCTGTTAGGTCTAGGCAGTCCCATGCTCCATGTGGGAACTGAGTGGCAGGTTTTCCCATGAGACTTTTGTGGTTACAGAATATTGCCAAAAAATAGCAATGCATGTATATTAGATACTCTTCTTGATGCACAGAAGGCCAGTGATGCACTGGAATCCTTGCAGTTAGGATTTACCAGCTAGGATTTACCAGCTTTCTTTCTCTTACTAACCTGAGGAATCCTGGAAAGACTGATTACTTCTGTTTTCACTCCGTTGAACTTTGTGACACCTCAAAAATGTTTCTCTCCTGAGGTGTTCCAGTGAGGCTGGCATACAGCTGTCCCTGTGTCCTAGGCAAGACAAAACACCACTAGTTTTCTTTTTCACTGGCTACATCCAGAGGAACGGGTGTTTTCTGGAATTACCTGAGCTTTGGGAGCTCAGAATCAATATATTCTGCAAGAGCAACCACACTGTATCTTGATTTTTCTCATCAAGACAGTTGAATGCAGGGCCAGAAAATCCATATTATATCTAAAGTTCTGCATACTTTACAGTGCAATATTGATATAAATGATGCATGGCAATAGATTTCCTGGGCAGACCTGGTAATGGTGGTGGAAAAGACCTGTAGACCACATTTAAATGGGTAACAGAATTACAAAATGAACATAAATTATTGCATTCACTAGAGAAATCCAATTAAAATGCCTTGTGCAATAACAGTCAGTTCTAATAGCTGAAATTATCTACAGTCTGAAAAAACCCACTTGCTATTTTACATAAGTCTTAGTCTGGATATTAACAGAATACTTTTTATATTCTGAAAGGAAAATACACAATATTTTGATTAGCTGTGGGTGCAGTGGTAGAAGAATCTCTGATTAACTGCTTGTTTTCTGTCTTAGATCAACTTCTTAAGGGACCTGCAACTTCTTTCTAAAAATTATTTCTAATTGAAACTTGATATGTAACCTATTAGACTAGGAGCATGTATAATAAATTATGCTTCTCTGAAAAACAATAAAGGAAAAAAATAAGAGTATTTCTACTTTATGCTCATCTTTGCCTTCAAGTAAATACCTTACAACATCAATTAAAAAATTTCTTTGTCTAATGGTTTTTAACAGTTTTGGTGCACTTGGCAAATTCGGGGGGTTTTTTTGAAGGGTGGAGAGGGAAGGCAATACATAGTCTTTAACTGAGGAAATTAATAGAGACTTTTTAAATTATAATTCCCTGAAATTTGTAAATGTGGGGTTTCCTGACAGAATGTGCAAATACATTTTAAAAAGCAGTCAAATAGCTATGATTAATGATTTATACACACAAATAATATTTTAATGTATTATCTATGATTTGTATATAGTTTGTATATAAACACATACAGTTGAAATGATGAACGAACTGAAGGATTTCTGCATGTGTGTATAGAAACACGTGTACACATATAGTAATATAAACGTGCACACTTAAGCCAAGATATAGAAAAACTACATTTTTTAAAAAATGAAGTTTGGTACAAATTGTCTGGAAATAGTTGCAGAGAAAATATTTCAGACACAGTGCACATCTGAGAATATAAATATAGAAACATTCATTTTGTAAATGCTCAAGCTTTGTATTTCCATATCATAATTATTCTCATCGTAAGAGTATTTTGTTTTTATAAAAAGAATAAACAGTCTTGATTCAGCCCTTCTGCTCTATGTTTTGCTAGGCAATAGGTTGAATATAGCTTGTTAAACCCTCAATCAATTCCCTTAGCCTACTATATTAAAAACAGGTTTTTTCAGTGTTTTGTCATTTATTGATTTATCCTTTAGTGTTGTACATTGAATGCAAAAAATTCTAACACTTTTACACCATTGTCCTAATCATAATATAAACTTATAATGTATGGGGATTTTGCAATATTTAATGGCCTGCATAATCTCATGGATGCAATTGTGGAGAGGAGCTTCAGTTTGGAAGTAACTTTACTACTGACTCTGAAAAGGGTGATGGATTTTTTTTTTTCTGTTTGCAAAGGTGTATTTTAAACCATCACGGTGTCTTTTGAAGGAGGCAGCATAGTGGACTAAAAGCTTTAAAGGAGATTTCTGGAATGCATTCCTGACACTGGTGATGGAGAAGCCCATGGGGGAAGATCACCTGCTAGAGCTAGTATTAAAAACAAGGAAAGACTGATTGAGGATGTGGGATTTGGAAGAAGTCTTGCTCATGAGATGGTGTAATTCAAGATCCTGAAGAACAGCAGTGAGGGAAATCATGCCTGATGAACCCAAGAGGCTTCTGTGACAAGGGGACTGACTTATGGATGAGAACTGCAGATGTTGCTGATTTCAGCTGTCTGACATCACACTATAACTGGAAAACTGATGCAGAGTGGACTTAACAGGCAGGGAAGTGGAACCAAAACTGCTGGGCTGAAAGGGTTGTGATCCGTGGCAAAATCCAGTTCCTGGCAATGCCCTCCAGGGTTCAGTGCTGGGCCCAGTATTTCTTAATACCTGTAGTAGTGAGTTGTATGACAGGACAGAGCGCACCCTCAGCAGGCTTTGTAGATAAACCCAACTGGGCTGATGGACCAAAGAGATGGTTGTATAGCCTTCCATGAGAAGATGAGCTGGAGAAATGGGTGGAAGGGAATGTTGTGAAGTTCAGCAACAGGAAACATGGAGTCCTGTACTTGGAGGGGGAATAACCTGGTGCCCAAGTACAGGCTGAGGACAGACAGGCTGGAAAAGTCATTTGAATAAGAAGGGAAGGGCATGGGGTGATGGTGACATCCTGGTTGAGGCCATGAGTAACCAATGCATCTGTGTAGCATTCTTGAAAATTCTCACAAACTGGCTGTTGTCCTGGGCACCTGGCCTTGTCCACCAGCTCTCTGAGCCAAGGACTGGACTAGGCAACCCCCAGAGATGCCTCTTAACCTGAGTAATTTTTTGAAGACCATTAAATCTACAGGCTACAGGCTCAATTTTGGATTTAAGCAGGTTCTAAATGCTTTCTCATAACTAGAGCCTTGCTGCTGTGCTTTCTGTGTCAAAGATGGAACTATAATTTTTTTCTTTTTTTGAAGTTTCTTCTGAGGAAAGAAGAAATACACATCCATTAGTATGCAGATGCAGTAGTAATGGTATCCACCAAAGAACTTCAAATACAACCGTGATTTATGCTCTATTTTCTTACAAGTTTTTTCTTACTGCATCAATTGTCAACACAATTGATACAGATATCAAGTACTTGAAGACTCTGATATGAATTATTACTGTATGCAATTTGAATATGTCATAATAATTGACATTATAATAATATATAATAATATATAATATATAATAATTGACATTATTATAACTGCTGCACTATATTATTATTTTTGTCTTTGAACATTTCAAAATAATCAATAACACTAACTTAATAAAGGTTCATTTTTATTGTTGTTGCAATTGAGCTTAATACTCTGTGGTGTGCATTGCACTATTGTTTCTATGAATATTTTTTTTGTGTTATCAGGGGTAAACCATAAATTGCTGCTTTGTGTCAGTTAACTTTTCCCTGCTGCATTTTCTAGGAAGAGGAGTGCATTTTTTTCCCCTTTTGTTTATCAGAGGGAGAGATTAGTGATTCTAATCCTAGTTATTTCTAATCCTACAGCAGTTTCCTAGTTGAACTGTGAAATAGCAAAACTCCCAGGGTGGAATATTGAAGCACAAGGTGCAGAATTACTGAAAAATGAGTTATCAAACAGGAATTTAGAGATGAAATGCTTGCTACATCTGTGCAAGTACACAGTAGTGGCATAGTAGTGGCATAGCTGCAGAAAATACTAAGGTTCTGGGTATTGTGGCCAAATATTTTCAAAGTCATCCCGTACACAGAAGAACTGAGCACCACACACTGATAGTGCTCTGTATTACTATACATGGTCTGTCAGAAAGGGATAATAGCCACAAAATACAGGGGCAGGCAGTCTCTGGAAAAGGTAATAAAAGCTGCATGTTTTACAGGCTCTGTGGAAAGAGATATTTTAAGAGGAAATTCTCACCTGTTTTTTCCAGCTTTACATAACTTTTAATGTTTCAAAGGAGGAGGAACATAAAGATTCTCGGTGCCAAATCAGACAGCTGTGAAGCCTGTATCCTCCAAAAAGTCATATATAATTAGTACTTGTCATTGTGAGGAATGGTAATTAGTTACTGCGCATAGAAGCATAAAGAAAAAACATGTGATACACTTTTTAGATTTTAGAGTGAGAAAAGCTTCGAGCACAATCTAAACTATCTCTTGATTAAGGACAGTAACAGTAGCCTAGAAGATATTTACACCTTTTTTTTGGAGATCAGTGAGACAAAAAACTATTAGCAAATATTTCCCAGGTGTTTCACTAACATCACAACTTTGTTCAATTTGTTTTGACTAAATTTCAGAAATCAGCAGCAGAAGTTGTCAGCTAACTAGTATATTTTCAAACAGAGGGTTTTTTTTCTAATTGAGAATAATAGGCAGATACATTTATCTTCTTTGGTATGTCCTAGTTGTTTAGTGTGAAGGTCTTTATCTGTATGTATGAATATTGCGTGCATAAATGAACATTTTCAATAGGTGTTCAGTAAATAAGCATTTTAACTGAAAATTGAGATAACATACAAGCCTTCCCAAAGCAACTGTAAATGGTCCATTAAAGAATTAACTGAGTAATGATCTTATTAATTAGTCACCAACAAAACAAATGAGTGACTATCTGCCTGTCAGTATTCCCTGCAGTAGTCTCCTTTGAAATATTAAATGTGAACTAAATAAAAATTCCTAGGCATTATAAAATATGTTTTAAGAAATACTTTATGATGAAATCTCCTGTTTCTAAGTACTGAATGAGAGATGATTTTTGAAGATGAGTAGCAACTGTTGTGTATAGACATATGTGAATTCTGGAACCTTTGATATGGTATTGTACATGACATTGTAAAACTTCTGTTGCCTGGGGGTAGTGTGTCCAGGGTAGGTTTAAAATGGAGAAGCTATGGTAAATGAAATAAAAAGTCTAGAAAATATATTACCTTTGATGTTGATCAGAAATGTCAGTCTTGAGGAGAACAGACAGAACATCCCACAGCAAAGTCCAGAGCTGGGCTGACGGGACACAACCATGTCACTTAGTAACAGAGAATCCAAGCGGGATGAGCTAATCAGATAGGTAGAGGTGTACTCTCTTTCCCAGTAAAGGCTTCTAACCACCACTCAAGGAAATAGAACATTTATTTAATCTTACCTGAATGAGCATCATCTTCTTATCAATACTTAGCCTTTTCAGAGACATATCTGTTCTTATGCATTATGTAAAGCTCCACAGCGACATTTCTCTTATTTGATGATATCAGACCACTTTGAGTAACACAGATTAGGTTTTGGGGGATCCATGCATGTAGTATAAATTGAAATTACCTGTATTCTTTAATGTTGTAAGATGTTTATTAACTTTTAGATTGTATTGCAGCTCCAGGTGCATTCAAAAGAAGTAAAGAAAGAGACAAAGATTTAGAAATTGGAGGGAAAAAAATAAAAGAAAAAATAATATAAACTCAGCCATTTTGATCATATTCAACAATTTATGCTTTGGGTTATAATTGTAACATGTCATCTTACTTTGGAATAACACTGAAATAATGCAGAAAATATGCTGTCATATTTCTCGAGGATTAGTGAGGATATCAACATTTCCTGCAGACAGCAGATAAATATAAAACTGTTGACAACTAGAGGTAATATTGTGCAAGGTAGAAATGCAGTGGAATGAGGAATGCTGTTGCTACATAAAAACTATGTTTACTGTCTAAACTATTAGTACTTTAACATGCCACTGAAAGGTTAGTCTAAAAGTAATGGAGAAGCTATTGGAATTAAGGGAAATAAATTGAAAAGGATGTACTGCGAGTTCATTCCACCTCTACCTTGTTCATAGGTGATGGTAAAGTAGATTTTTTCATATTATTTTCATGGGTTTGTTTTGTTTGGGATTTTGGGTGTGTGCATGTGTGTACTTGTGTGTGTGTGATTTGGAGGGATGGGGCTTGTGTTTGATTTTATTTATTTGTTTGGGTTTTTTTTTTCTTTTTTTACAGTGTCCTAGTTTTGGTGGTGATACAACTAATTTTCTTCCTAGTAGTTAACCAGTTAGGATTTAACATGAGAATGATGCCAACTGATTGGTGTGATTGTTGCTGAGTGGTGCTTACCTAAGTCAAGGACTTTCCAGTGCCTCACACTCTATCTGGGAGAAGGTGCACAAGAAGCTGGGAGGGAGCATGGCCAGGAATGCTGGCCAAAACGGCCAAAGGGATATTCCATAACACAGAAGGCCGTGATCAGGATATTAACTGGGAGAAGTTGTCCAGGAAGGTCCAACCACTACCTAGGAATATGATGGGCATTAGTCAGTGGGTGGTGAGCAACTGTGTTGTGCATCACTAGACTTTATTGGGTTTTATTCCTATTTAGTATTTCCATTTTCATTGATACTATTATTATTATTGTTATTACTATTATTGCTATCATGACTAGTACTACTATTATTACAACAAGAACTATTAATATTAATTAAATTTTTTAATTTTTCTATTCTCAAGCCATGGGTTTTACCTTTCCAACTCTCCTCCCCATTCCATCAGGAAGGTGCTGGAAGCAAGTAATTGTGTAGTACTTAGTTGCTGGCTGGGTTTAAACTACAGCANCTACTATTATTATTATTGTTATTACTATTATTGCTATCATGACTAGTACTACTATTATTACAACAAGAACTATTAATATTAATTAAATTTTTTAATTTTTCTATTCTCAAGCCATGGGTTTTACCTTTCCAACTCTCCTCCCCATTCCATCAGGAAGGTGCTGGAAGCAAGTAATTGTGTAGTACTTAGTTGCTGACTGGGTTTAAACCACAGCAATAATAAGTAGGAATTAAGCATTTTCGAGATGTGTAATACTCTCCAAAACCACTGGTGAGTTCTTACCTGTCCTTATATGATTTTAATCAACATTTTCCTACATTTTAAAACTTGATTCATTAAAGAAACCAAACACTGTAAGAACAGTTTTATTTTTCTTCAGCCAACAGGGAAGAACTTCAGTAACATGTCCTGAGTGGGTGTTCTCAGTGCATGCCAATACCAGAGTTAAGAAATCTGCCCTCCAACAGGTGCTCAGCATGAAGCTGCATCCTTCTACTTAAGATTTCTTTGCTAGTACACATTTATATACAGCTCCCCACCTACATGAGCAGTTCTGATCGACCCACATTAATACCTATTGATTTTTCCCCAGCCCATTAAGGTCAGTTATTTTTGGCACCATTACATGAGTTTTTGGTTTTTCCACCAGATTTGTGTGTGCTTTTGATTGACCAACATCTTCATGGATGTTGCTGAAGTGGAGCGTCTAGCTTGTCAGCTTTAAGTAATTTACATTGATGTCTCCAGAGATGTGTTATGGACACCTTTGCATTCAAATCTGAAAACAGAATCACACAAAATACAGCTGCAATGGAGTTTTGGAGGTCATCCAGTCCAACCCCTGCCCAAAGTAGGGTCACCTGGAGCAGGTGACACAGGAACACACCCAGGTGGGTTTGGAATGTCTTCAGAGGGAGAGACTCCATGCCCATCCAGGCAGCTGTTCCAGTGCTCTGTCACCCTCAGTGTAAAGCAGTTCTCCCTCACATTCAGGTGGAACTTTTTGTGTTTTAATTTATGGTGTGCTACCTATGAAAAGGTTCAAGAACTACAAGCTTCCAAACTGTTAACCAATTTGTAGTTTAGCATTAAGAAAAGGCCACTGTATCAGTAAGATGAATGTCATGGAATAGGTGGACCTTATATCTAGCTCTCCCAGATGGTGAACCCAGGTTATCTGGAAGAAACTGAGCCTCTTTATTAGGAGGAAACTGAATTTTAAAATAGCATTTAGGGTAAATCAACAAAATTTATTTTTTCAAAAGTCATCTGGGAAGTAGCCTCCTATGAATACTACAAAAAAGGGTGCTTTTTTTCAGAATTCTCTGACAGAGACCTCTCTGTTCTTCAGAAACTAGGCAAAAAAAAAAGCATATTTGCAATTAATCAAAAATTCTATAAGCACCAACTAACAAGTATACATTAAAACAGTGAAATGTGAAATCTATACAACAGATTCAGAATTTAAATAGTCAAGAAACTGCTCATCAGTAAAAATGTCCCCTCTATAATAAAAAAAATACTTGAAACAATTTGATATTCAACAATTCACTTCTAAACACATACATTCATACAAAAAAGCCCTTAACCTCTAACTGTGGAGTGGAAACTAATGCCCTTTGAGAACTCAGAAAACAGGTCACTCCTCCTATCAAGCCCTCCATTAGTTTTTGACAGGTCATGGATGACTTTGTCAATATTACTCATGACAAAACATTTTTTGTAAATTTCAAATATTTAAAGATAGGACTAGACCTAAATATTCCCGAAGGATATTTCTTTTGAATTGACAGTTAAAATTAGAGTATCCCCTATTGTTAGCTCTATGCCAGGTACAAGATTTTGTTCTGACACCTCCTGAAAGTTTAGCTCAGTATGAAAACAGAAGACAGACGTGTCAGAAAACAAACTGCACAGTCAAAATGCAGTTTGCAGTCTGACACCCATACACAGAGCCTCTAACACCCAGGAAAGATCTGGAACATAAACACTTTCCCCAGGCTGTTACAAAACCATTACAAACCAAAAGCTGACATTTCTTCAGCTGACATTTAAAGTACTGTCTCATTTAATTTA
>VYXF01000008.1:1797-12058 GCA_013397295.1 Polioptila caerulea
GACTGCTACCAACACCCTGACCCACAGGGTGTCAGGTTGTATTCTGACTGTCAGTGGGTTTGAGTTTTTTTGTAATACTGCATGTTTGTTTGTTTTATTTCTCCAAATAAAGAACTGTTATTCCTATTCCCATATCTTTGCCTGAGAGCCCCATAATTTCAAAATTATAATAATTCAGAGGGAGGGGGTTTACATTCTTCATTCCAAGGGAGGGTCCTGCCTTCCTTAGCAGACACCTGTCGCTCAAACCAAGACAATAACACACTGATGTTTTGGTTTTTTTGCTAAGTTGTGTTTCTCCTAAGTCAAGGACTTTTTCCTTGTCTCATGCTCTGCCAGCAAGGAGGTTTGTAAAAGAAACTGAGAGGGAGCATAGGTGGGACAGGTGACCTGAACTGACCAAAGGGATATTCCACACTAAAGAATGTCATGTCCANGGATATTCCACACTATAGAATGTCATGTCCATTGTATAAACCGGGCGGAGTTACCCAGAAGAATGGCCACTCTGGATTCAGGAAGGGGGATCTGGTGTTGGTCAGCAGATGGTAGCAATTTTATTATGCATCACATGGCTTTTTTTCCATTTTTGTTATCATTATTATTATTATTAACCATTATTTTTGTACTTTACTTTTTTTTCAATTATTAAACTGTTCTTATCTTAACATACAAGTTTTATTTCAATTCTCCTCCCCTTTCCACCAAGGGGAGGGGGTAGGTAATGGAGGAGGGGTTGAGAGAGCAGATGTGTGGTGTTTTATCTCCATCTGGCCTTAATATGATAGTCTTTTTTGGCACCCAATGTGGGTCCCAAAGGGTTGAGATTGTTGATGATGAAATCAAATGTAAAAAAAAAAATCTAAATGTAAAGAAAATATCCAAATGTTGGCAATGAGAGCACATGGATACAGTGTTGTAGTTTTTGAGCGCCACAGATGCTTTTTTTTCTTCCTCCTCTTTTCTCATGCAAGCTCTATTTTTTTATTGTCCGTTACTGTGGAGGCTTCAGAGCCTATGCCTTGGAAAAATCTGCCATGGGCTTCGTGAATTCCTTATAGCTTAGGGTGACACAAAAGGGTTCTCCCATGATGCTCTGCAGCTTTAGGTAAATTGCCCCATTTTCTATAGGTCACTGCCCTTTGCCTTGCCCTTGTACCACCCCTGTGCCCCCAGACCATTGGCTCCTGACCCGATACTTAACCTGAGACACTGGACTGAACCCTGTCTTTTGTCCCTGGACCCCTTCGTCGTGGATTGTTTCTGATCCTGGACTCCAGTGTGAATCTGCACTAAACCTCGCTGGAACACTATAAAGGAGACCCTTCCCATCCTTCTTTGCCACCTTATCTGTGGTGTGTGTGACTGTGGATACTGTGAGTGTCTGTGTCTCCTTGGGCAGCTTTCCTCAGAAGATGCTTCCAGAGCAGTTGCAGCTATCACCATCCAATCCAGCACTGCAACACATTACAGATAAACAACTGCTCTCTAATTGGACCCCGGGATCTTTGCTAGTCTATCACACAAAATGTGCCTCAAACATTCAATTCATGTGACTGTTTTCAATCAATGCAAATCATACACACATATAGTGGTTTTCCACTGAAATGATTTCTCACAGCATCCTCAGCAAACATACAGATTAGCAGAGCCCTCAGGGTCAACAGTCTCTTGTTCTCATCTTGGTTAGGATGCCAGGTGTTTGGCACCATTCCCACATTTCCCTTCCTTTTTTTGTGCAAAGGGTTCATGGTGATCATGATGTATACCTGGGCTTCGTGTCCTTGGAGACGGTTGATGCTTTAGATGAGTCACAGAACTATAATCATAAAAAAAAATTTTAAATCTACCACTGCCACAAAAACCCAAATGCATAAATTTAGTTCCTCAAACCAGTGTTTGGGGTTAAGCCACTGTACACTATTAGACAATTCATCCTATGCATTTTGTTTTGCCAGGTTTTGCACAGTCTCCATCTGCTGTTTTAAGGATTGGGCCAAACTTTTCACTCTGTTGTTAGTGTTAGCAACTAAGGCACCCTGTAAATGGGCTTTAACATGTTCCCAGCCACAAGTGGTTTGATTCCAGTGAAGGGGAGTAACACACAAGCCCTGGTGTTGGTGTTCCAAACGCAGTGACGTTTCAGACGAGTGTTTAAAGCTTCTTGTTGAACTCCTAATCATACTAGTGCTACTTCTAATGCATCTAATCTAGCTAATATTTGTTGAGCAATACTTGTTTGCATGGCCATTTCTGCCATAGAATTACCTAACACATCAGCGACAGCATGAGCAGTTTGCACAGCTTTTGTAAGCACCATTGTTGCAATAGCAGCCGTAGCTGCTATTATTTTTGCAGGGATAATAAAAGCTATTAGCCATCCGATGAATCTCTTTGATCAGTTCTTGGGTGTTTCAAGTAGTCTTGCCAGTTGTCCTAATCCTGATTCTCCTTCCCATTCTCAGATCAAATCCACCAGAAGTCATAATTCTGCTTGTCTTTGCATAGGCACAATAACAGATAAGTTTACTTGGGATACATTCTGATTAGTAATACAGTTAAAATAATAAGGATCAGTAATAGTCATGTAAAATGTGTGATTCTCTACTTCAACCTTAACATCGCTTGCTACCATAAAGACATATGGATGTGTAGTACATATCTTTACAGAATCCTTATGCCACTTGGTTAAGCTTAGTTGATATGCCTCATTTGTATTTGTATAATGACCATGAGCCACATGTCACAGCCAAAAGGGCATTGCTAAGCACCATATTTTAGTAAACCAAGGTCCAGAATTATTCAAAAATTAGGCTTGCAACACAGAGCCTGGAAGTTCTCCTTCTGACCACTTCAGTGTTTCATTCGTTGTTCTGAGAAGTTCACTGATTTTGAACTGTTGCTTATTAGGTGTCCTCTGGGTTCCCAATCAATTATTTCTATTCCAGTTAAATTAATGGTCTATTTACCTGGAGTAGGTAGTCTACATGAAAGTCAATTAAGATTCAACACATCAATAGTAGTGCCTTGAGGAATTCCGCAAATGGGAAAATGAGCTGATGCCATCAACATGGTGTTATTCATTACCTCACTACTATTAATGCCTGATATAGACACAAAAGTAAGATTTGCCAAGTGTTTTCACATGTTCTCACTGTCTTGATAATATAAGTTAAACCTTCTGTAAAATCAAGGTACCCTGAGATGGATTTTTTTACCAATACAAATTGAGGGCAAGTCAGTATAAAATGTTTGGGAACCATTATTTTTGATCCATTCTTCATTTTCTTCCAAAGGGCCCCATGGTGGAAGCCAAACACCTCCTGTCCATTTTGTGTCATTACTTGCTATGGGTAGTTCAGTATCCTCCCATGTAAGGGGTCTAAAAATGGGAGAATCAAAAAGTGAGCCAAATATACCTGTTCTGTAGTCACCAAAGGCATGATAAAAAGAAAAGAGAAGCATTTTCTTACAGTACTGTTGCTAGCTACTATTGCTAGGTAGGCCAAGAAGGTATTTGCAGTGAGTGAAATCACGGACACTGTTATAGGGCAACAGAATTTCTTTATTAAGCACACTCAAGTATTTTATAAGTTTTTTCTGTTTGCAAGTTTAGGATCAAAACTATGCAAGCCAATTGAGTAGGAGGTGAAGCAGAATGCAAACAAATATAACAGCAGATATTTCTTGCTCTTATAGAAAACACTCACAATCTCCACACATTCCACAGTAACTCGTATTCAAATTGCTAATTAAAGCATTCTCACATAAGTATTTATGGCTGGTCATGATCCTTTGGTATGCGCTTTCTCACACAGATGTTAAGGTTGAACAGCAGCCACTTCTACAGTGTTCTCTGGAGTTGGTGTCACTCCTACACTGTGCATCAGGATTTCAGCTCTTTGCTGCAGTTGCTTCAACATCCCCCATGTTATCTCCAGGTTCATCTGTTTGCTGCTGGCACGTCTTCATCACTATTGAGAGTCCTTTCAACTGGAGTACGGGGTTGCTGGACTGGTCTTTCCAGCTCATGGTACAGTTTTACCAGATGAGCAGGTAACCACTTAGGACCTGTTGGTGATAGAACACAAGCATACCCTCTCCCTCATGCTAGGAAATCAGCTCAGCCTTACCAATGCACACTCAGGTGTGGGTCCTTTTATATAAAACTTTTGGAAATTGGTTCTGCACACTCAGACCTTCAGAGCAGTGTCTCTCTGCTGGAGATCTAGACTGATGATGTGCATTGAAAAAATTTGGTGTAAATAGTGCATTATCTCATTGTTCTTGAGGAGCCATATTCACCCTTTTTAAATTTAATAGCATGCATTTAAGTGTTAAATGACATCGTTCTATCATTACTTGGCCCTGGGGATTGTGTGGGATTCCCGTAACATGTTTCACATCACATTGGTGAAGGAATTCCTGAGTATTTTTAGAAGTATAACCTGGACCATTGTCAGTTTTTATAGTTTTCGACAGGCCCATAATAGTAAAGCAATGTGTCCAATGCTTACGGATGTCTTTACCTTTTTCCCCTGTGTGAGCAGAAGCACATATTAGGTTAGAAAATGTGTCAATGGTAACATAAACAAACCTCAAACAACCAAAGGAATGTATACGAATAACATCAGTCTGCCATAAGTCATTAGGCTGTAGGCCTCAGGGATTAACTCCCTGAGCAGGAGGATGTGAAGGTAATTGCTGATGGTCTGGGAAGATACTCACGATATCTCTTGCCTGAGACAAAGGAATGTGAAACCGCTTACTCAGCCGTGCTGTGTTCTGGTGAAAAAATGAATAAGATGAGCCAATGTAATCAAATTGTAAGGTAGCTGCAGTTAAGCTATCCACTTTAGCGTTCCCTTCTCCTATAGTGATGGGTTACCAGGTAAATTTGTGTGACTCTGTAAATGAATGAGAAAAAGATGTTTTCTATTCTCACTTAGTGACTTCAATTGAACAAAAAGCTCAAACATTATCTTATGACTAATTTCCTTGATAAAAGCTCTGTGTATTCTTGTTATGACTTGAACAACATATTCATAATCACTAATTATACTGACTATTTCTTGTTTAAAAATTGTTAAAACTAACAAAGCCGCATGTATGTCAACCTGTTGAGTGGAACCATCTGTTTGAGTTATTGCATGTTTCCATTCACTATCTTGTTGCCAGGTAATGACCACTTTTCATGTGTTTCCTGATCTGTCAATAAAAACATTATGCACATCAGGAATAAGGATATGGCTGAGGCCTTAGGTTTTAGCTTTTATATGTTTTAGGTTCTCTGCTGTTTTAGCAGGTAGTTTTAGGTTTCATATTAAGTCCTACTAAGTTTTCTTCACAGAGTAGATAGACAAAACAATTCCTTCTCTAGCTCGATACCAAGGACAACTTTCAGGACCAAGAACAAAAACAACGGTGAAGTGAGAAGGAAAAACAAGGAGGATGGAGCTTCAGAACCTGAAGCTGTGGTTGGACAATTGATTCTAATATCCTAATGGACCAGAACTTATAAAAGTGTGGGACCTTGTGATCGGGCGTCCATTTTGTGACCATTTTGTGGTGCATCTTGTGTGTGGTCCGTCTGGACTCTTGTGTGACCCAGATGTACCCATTGAGGCCTTTTAATAAATATCTACTTTATCTTTTTTCTCTGTCTAATCTCTGTTCCAGGTCAGCGTCCAGAAGGTATCATGGCACACAATAGTTTGTAATATTAAATGCAGGTGAACAACATTTTGCAACAGTTTGTCTGATGGTAAAGAGAAAGATATCTGTCCTACAAATTATGTCAATGTTTCTACACTACAACAAGTGCTATTCCAGCTCTCCATATGCCAACTCAAGAATCTCTATATTCCAGTTTAACAACACATCATTATGCACTCCCAAAGGACTTTATTCGTCAGCTTTTTCTCCAACTTAAAGAATGTGCCAAAGAGTTTCTGCCTCAACATGGTGCACCCCTTATCCAAACCTCATCCTCAGGACAAGGCAGCATGACGCTACCCCAATCCACTGTAAATATTCCTTCAACGTCCATATCGATGCCATCTTTAATGGCGGTATCATCCATCCCTCCCCAGCTCCCTCATGGTGCACAAGTGCAAATACCCTTCACCACTTCTCAAACAGGCGGCAGAAGGGGGGATGGGATGCTGCAATTCTTCAGTCAAGAAGAAACTGCATCTTGGCAAACTACAAATCAACAGAATGTTGATATGGATTTGGTTCCAGTTAAGAAGTATGCACCAAGACAAATGTTCAACGGACTGGTTAAACATAAGGAAAGAAGAACTCAAAGAAAAAAATTTCAGTATGGCAGAAACAGAAAGTATTGTACTACCAGTGACATATGGAAGACAAAATCAAAATCCTGTATGGCAACCTTTGGATCATGAAGTTATTAAAGATTTAATGGACGCAGTAAGAAACCATGGACTGGGAAGTCCATATTTCAAACAGCTTTTAAGAGGCATGTTCAACAAGTATGATTTGGTACCTTTTGACTGCAGAAGTATTGCCTCAACAATTCTTACAGACGCACAGCTCCTGCTGTGGGATGCCAGATGGAGAAGGGCACTTCGTGAGTTGAGAGAAAGATATGCTAGAGGACCCCATGCAGCTCTCACACTCGGTCAATTAGCCAGAGATGAACCCCATGATAGACCCGAAGACCAGTCAGCGCTCTTGCCTTGAGAGGAGGCGTTCTCTGATTTTTTTCAGGGGCAATTTGTAGCCCGTGCTGAGTAAGATTAAGGATGGGACACCAAATGGTATCTTGCAAATATGAATCATCCTGTGCACAAACTAAAATATCGTCCATATAATGGTAAATGATGCTCTGAGAATGTGGAGCCTACACAGGCTCCAGGGCATTGGCCGCAAAAAATTGGCACATAGTAGGACTATTCATCATCCCTTGATGAAGCACTGTCAAATGTTATTGAAGCATGGGTTCAGCATCATTAACTGAAGAGACAGAAAAAGAACAATACTCATGGTCCTCAGGATGCAGATGGGATAGTAAAAAAACAGTCTTTTAAATCAATAACAATCAAGTTCCAATCCCTGGGCCTTAAAGTAGGATTCAGAGTGCTTGACTACAGGGCACCCATGGGTTTTATGACTGCATTGATAGCCTAGAAATCATGCAATAAATGCCCCTTTCCTGATTTCTTTGTGTTACAGTGCATATTTTGTGCTTAATTAAGTAATTTATACTTTTCTAATGGTTTGGTCTCTTGTATCCCCTGTTCCATTTTCAGTTCTGTCAATCCCCCAGTTACCATCCCCTTGCATCCCATGTCTGGTCATTCCCCTCCCTTGTTCCAGACCCTTCCCTGTCAATCCTTCCCCAAAGCCAATCCCTGTGCAGCACGCTCCCTGCATGCGGGGATCACGCACCCTGCATGCTTCCCTGAGTTTCCCCATTGGCTGCCGCATTGTATCCTTTCCCCTGCTACACTATAAAAACCCCTTCCCTGGGCACTCCCTTCGAAGGTTGCCTGTCCCTGTCCCTTCAATAAAGTCTCGCTTCGTTCTATGTCCTGACTCTATTGGAATTATCATACCGGCGCCTTCCTCCCTCGTCCCTTACCACACACCCTCGGCGTTCCTGCTGACGAAACCCCCGCAAAGGTGCAACGTTTCCCCTACGCTGGTCAGCCTTAGCCGCACCCAGGATTGAACCAGCTTTTCCTGGGGCGGCCCACTCGTGTTGCGCCGTGGCCGAGGGGCTAGTCAGGGAGAAAGGAAAAGGACTTTTCGGACTGCGGTGCGTCATCTGGGGTCACAAAAATATGTGTATTCCAGGGACTAGTAGAAGGAACTGTGTCCTGCCTGTAATTGTTCTTGTACTAGTTGGTTTACCTTAATTAGCTTATGCCCTTTAAAGGGCCACTGATTTACACAAACAGGATTTTTTCTAAGCCTGTGAAGTTTGAGTAGGGGGATTTCTTCAGTGGCCATTACGACAAATATGTGTCTTCTGTGATGATTTGCATGTGCCATTGCTATAAAAGATCTCATCCCCATAAACCGTAGGCATTTATAGATTAAAAGGTTGAATGCAGCCCATCTGTTTATCTGGTCCTTGCACTTTGCAACAAATGCACACTCTGCCAAGGAATTTGTATTCCTTCTACCCCCACTCAAAATGTGTGTGTCAGCCTTAAGGTCCACTCCTGAGGCCAGTCTCGCTCAGCAATAATAGAAACATCAGCGCCCATATCCACAAGCCCAGTAAATGATTTTCCTTTAACCCAAACAGTTAGCAGAGGTTGATCCTTAGTAATGATTTTTCCTTTTATATTTCCTTCATATATATTCCTAACTCTGTAGACTATTTTGCATAATTATACAGTTCCTAGCTAGCCCCAGTACTTTTCCCTACCTTTTCGCTACCCTGATAGGCAGAAACACAAAACATATTCCAAGGCTCCTATCCTGTCTTGGTTTTTCCTGGCCACCAAGGTTGAGACTAGTTCTTTGAGACACATTTTCATCAACAAAATTTAGTTCCTATTAGAGCAGGGGGAGGATTTAGAAGAGGCTTGAACTGGGAGGGAATTGCCTCACCACTTGTGCTCCTAATTGGTGATTTTTGTCAATTATGCTAATTTGTTAAACTTATAAAACTGTTTTCACTCCATGCCAGGGCTGGCATTTTGGGTATTTTCAATATCTGTCCCTTGGAGGCCTCCAATAAAGACCAGCCTTTTTATTACCTCCAATACTAATATTGTCTTGAAAGTGTGTTATTTCATTTCTAGGTTCTAGGTTTCAGCAGTCCAGTAAATTCTTCTGTTGGGACTACCAAACCCTCCATGTCCCTGGGTGTGTGTTTGAGAATTAGGGACTCAACCAGGTAAAAGTAATATTTGTGCAATCCTTTGTCCCTTTCCACTCAGAATATAACCAGTTAAAATTGTAACTATTTGTCCTAGGGTGACATTATGATGCTTGTATCCCCATTCATGTGTGCTATGCTGGATATGTTCTGTGCCTTTAATACGGACTCTGAAGAGCAAATGTTTTGTTTGGGTTTTGCTATCAGTCTCTCCCCCATGGCTGGCGGGACACTGGCAGAGACGGGGCAGTACCTAGTGCTGTTTTCCGGTTTTATTTTTGCTCTTGCTTTTGCTTTTCGCTTCTTGCTCTCACTTTGGCTTCTGCTTGCTACTGCTTGCTCTGGCTTCTTCTGTTCCTTAGCTAGTCTAGTTAAACAGTCCAAATTTCTTCCTAGACTGTTTCTCCTTTCCCTTTTGTGGACCTCCTTGAACCTGCTCCGGACTGGGACCTGGGAACACCGAGCGTTTGCACCCTGTGGCCTGCAAGCGGCTGCCCCAGCGCCGGAGGAGTGATAACAGCGCGACCACCCCCGAGAGAGACTGTCTGAATTGTCATCTTTTTCAGAGTAGTGGAAGAGTGGTGTCAACTGGTATTGTTCATTTTGTGTGCTGGGGGGTGCTGTGCCTGTTAAATAAACAGGTTCTTTCCACTTGTCTCCGAGGAATTCTTCTCGAACCAGTTGGGGGGAGGGGCCATGTGGGTTTGCATTCTAGAGAGGCTCCCTTTGGAGATTCTCTCCCAAATTTTCCCTGAACCAGGACACTATTACTTTAATTTCTCCTTGATAATCCAAATCTATTACTACCAGTTATACAAATATACCTTTGCTTTGAGAATCTAGAGGTCCCCAGAATTAGTCCTACCATCCCTGTCAGTAAAGGTCCCCAAACTCCAGTGTCAGCAAGCACTATTTCACTAGCATTTTTAAGAATTACTTTTGAGGCAGCTGCCAAGTCCAATCTGCTGCCTGCTATTGAAGAGCATAAATCAGTGACTCTGCTTTTGCCTGTTCCCAGCTCTGTTACTGATGTCCCATAGTTGGGAGAGAAGCCCTGTATCTTTGAGAAGGACCAGGCATACTTTCTCAACTCCCCAACATGGTGCAGGTGCCTGTGTCTCCCAGCCACTAGTGGAGCTGGGCGCACATGGTGTGGCACATCCACCTGGGCTTGTCTGCTTCTGCTGATGCCTTAGGATTTTAGCTTTTATATTTTCCATATATTTTCCATATATTTTTAACACCTGCAATTCTTTAGTGTATAACTCTCAACTCCATATAGAGTGTTAGCTGCTGTCTTCACATTTTGGTCAGGGAAAACCATTTCAAGTTTAAGCCTGCTTTGCTCTTGATTGGGAAATTGCGAATTGGCAAACTAAAGCTGTTACGGTGCGTGATCTGTTG
>VYXF01000009.1:0-29767 GCA_013397295.1 Polioptila caerulea
TAGACTATGATACACTAGAATATCCATATAATTCATTAAAAACATTAAAAAGATGGAGTATTCTAACAATAACCATGAACAGAAACATCAATGTTAAAACAAACAGATGTTAATGAGAAAAATGAGAAACCTTACCCCAAAAATAAAAAAAAGAAAATCTCTATTCCCAGAGATAAAAGAACTTTTTATTTCTATACTAAAACAACTCATCCTTAAAATTATACCACAATAAACTAAAATAATCCATAGCAGTAATTATAAGAAAAACTACCGGAATGTGAAAGAGACTTCATGATAACAGGTTTCCAAACCACTGCTATTCATAAAAATTAAAACCATGAAAAAAATCCTATTTCTTATAAAAAAGCCTCCATAATATAGCAAGAAAGACTCCTCTCTCTAAATAAACTAAAGAAAAATATTATTTGAAGAATAGTAAACTAACTAAAAATACCAAATTTGTCTCCTTACATTATCAATTTAAAAAAAAAGAAAGTAAGAGAAGTGTTCTGAAAGTTTATTCTCATTTCTTCTTATTTTTCTTTTAATTCTGCTAATAAAGTTTTCTTTACACCCTTTAAAATTTAAACCTATTTTACTCTCCTCCTAATCCTTAACTCACAACAAAAAATAAATAAATATTTCTATTCAGTACACTAACATTTAACCGGCATTAAACCCTCTACAGCTGTCATTTTCAAACTTTTCTGCACCTTTTCCTATCACATCCCATCTTTGACATTTTCCTTCAAGCACCAAATCTTGTGAAGCTTTCACATCTGAACTTCTCTAATACATCATTGAAGTATCTGCTTTAAATAAGTTATTCTTAATTAAATCTTACTTTTTCGCATCTTCTGTATATACAACTGTAGCAATTCTTTGACATACTGTAGTTTTCTAGGTGAATTTTAGAGTCTGCGTTTTTAAGGTAATATTAGGCTGGGTCCTTCCTAAATTCACAAAGGTCTCTGCCAAACAGGGAGACCTTTTAACAATCCTTCCTTAAACCACTTCTCCTACACTTTCAGATGTATATATTTTCTTCAGACTACCTTCCCAATTTTAAAAACTCATGATTAGAGGTTTTTTATGAATGATTAAGCTATTTTGATGGAAAATCTTAAGCTGATTTTTTTTTTTACTCTTGCAAATAACATTTTCATTGGGTTTTTTCCTCCATGATGGTTACAATAATTTAAACCGTAAAAAATATTCTCGCAGAAAATTAACTGCAAGTAACAGATATTTGATGAGAGAGGAAAGGATCTATGGCTTGGTGAAAATTTCTTCTTGAAAACAGGACATAAAAATAAAGATAGTTGCTTTTCCATAAAGAAAAGCATAAAGAAAAAAAAAAAAAGCATAAAGAAAAACTTTTACCATCTGAGCTAAATCACAGTCTTCAGTTTGGAACATATTTTTTCTTCTATGCTTTTTAAATCAATTCACAGCATCATAAAGCTTCCCTAATGTAATGACACTCCCTCCAATATTGTAGTCAGTCACATGACCAAATTCCACTTAAATTAATCACAGCTCAAAGCCAATCAAGTACAGGGTTTTTTTTCTTTCTACGTGTGATTACACTGTGAGACTCAGGAGCTAATTTCCTGCATACTCAATAATTGACTAGAAAATACAAAATTTCAAAAGAATTTTCCGACTTCAGGTACTGTTGATCTTGAAACAACTGTTCTAAGTATTTCTGCTATGCTTTTAGTTATCTGGAATGCTACTGTAGAGTTTCCAAAAGATTTTCTGTCTGGAATTGACTCACTTTATGTAATAATAAAGATTGAACAGCAATTGCAACATTGTGACTCGTTCCAATTCTGCAAAGGATCCTTTAAAGAGCCTGTCCCCCTTGCACTGGGTAGCTTTAGGTAACATGGACCACAGGGTGAAATGCCCAACAAAGCAGCTCCAGGACTGGGAAATATTCCTTCCTGGTGCAGGAAGTGCTGTCAGTATTTCCTTCACAGCAGAATTGGAACTGTGAGGTGGGTGATAGAGTCAGCACTGGCACTGGAACCTCAGGAGTTCCTCTTGGGACCCAGACCCTGAACCATCAGTACATCCAGGGCTGGATTCCAGGTGAATCACAGCTTTGGAAGGCCCAACTAGCTCTGTAGTATCCCAGAGCAGCTGGGCAGCAGCCCAGGCCAAAGCAGGATGCTTGTTAGGCTCTCAGTGTGTTCCTGTGGAAATGCTGCCTTTGCAGGCCTGGTGGCAAAGCCCCCAGAAGATAACAGAGCGCAGAGACAGAAGCCCACAGAGGCAGGGCTAAGGTTGGAGCTTCAGAGCTCTGCCTGGCTGAGCACCCTCACCCATGCTCGCCTGTGCTTCCTTCCTGAGAGGGAGCCCAAGGTTGCGGAGTATTCCCTGGCACTGGGAGGAGGCTGGTGCAGGCTGCCTGAGTGGAAACGTTTTCATCAGAGAGGAGATGTCAGGACCTGACTGAGGCAAGAAAGCCAGCTCACAGAAGGCTCACAAACAGCTGCTGGCTGTACCTCAGCAAAGAGCCTGGGGAGAGGAAATCTGCCACTTCACTCTGCAGCCTGGCAGCTGCCTCAAGGCACATCTCTGCTGAAAGCCTGGACAGCTGTACACTGTGTTTCCCTGGAGCAGATGCAGAACCTGTAACCCAGTTCTCACTGCTACAGTTGCTGGCAATCACTAGGACTGACCTGCTGTGGCCAGTTAGAGAGTCATATTCCATCCTTGCTGCAGTCTTTGCATCTTTCAAAAAATGGCCTAGGGACAGAAGGCTCTTGGGCAAGCAGACCTCTGATGAAGATAACTCTAGGCCCTTCAGGAAGCATAGGAACAAACCTTCGTGGCTGGGACAGGCAGGTCCTAGTGGGCTGCTGCCCTACTCCCTGGTCTTGGGGAGGAAAGCACAGGGGAGAGTGCCCAGCAGTGCCATTTGTCAGCTGTATGGAGCCAAGGAAGGAAGTTTCAGTGCCTCATCCTCTGCAATGGGGAAGGGGAAAGTTTAGTGTGAGGGTCAGCCTGGAATGGCAAGAGGACATGGCTTTCCCTAACATTGCAGGGGTGAAGTGGAGGGAGATGGGATTCTGATTGCACCTGCATGAGAGCAGACTCACAAATGAGCATGGTGAGTAAGTCTGGAGTCAACTTTTCTGGTAGCAACCATTATAGAGCTGTTCTTTGTACTTATAGCTACAATGATGTTGATAGCACACCAGTGTTTTGGTCATGCTGAACAGTGCTCACACAGCATCAATGCTGTTTAATTATACTCTATCTGATGGCCTCTGGGAGGGCTGAAGGTGGAAAAGAGTTTGGGACAACACATAGCCAGGACAGCGACTCAAACTAATCAAAGGGGATATTTCATACTATATGCTGTTGTACTTGGCAAAAAAAAAGAAGTTAAGGATCATGGGAAGGATTTGTTATTAAGGTGTTTGTCTTCTAAAGTAATCACTACACATACTGAGGCCCTGCTTCCCAGGACCCTACATGACAATGAAAAAAAGAGAATAAATATGTTTGCTTTACTTTGCTTCCACACACAGCCTTTGGTTTTCTTCATTGAACCGCCTTTTTCTTGACCTACAAGCTTTTTCATCTTATATTTTCCCCTGTCCTGTTGAGTGATACAGCTGCTTGTGGCTACTTGGCATCCAGCCAAGGTAAACCCACCACAATCCTTTTTGGCACCCAGCATGTGGATTGAGACAATGGGAGTTCTGAATTGAGCATGCTATAGCTATAGCAGTTATTAATTGGCAGGTTTCTGTGTCTTTGAAATCAGTTGGCCGCACTGAATACTTCTTAATTTTGTTGAGCTTTGGGGCATGTTAATACAAATGTTGTGCACTTAACTATGCTGGGGAAGTTATCTTGCAGAAAGAATGAGAAAATGCACCTTCCCCTACACTGAGATTGATATTGATGGTTTTACTGCATGGACTTCCAAGGCTCTTGATCAGCCTTCTGTGAGGTATTTAATACTACCAAGTGGTAGTGTTTGGTTTGTGGCAAGAACACCCTATTCTGGGCAGTCCTGGAGGCCTTATGTATCCTTGGCATAAACTACCTGAAGATAGCGTACTTCAAGGGCCTAAAAGGGTACCAATGAGCTTTCAGTGTAGCCATCATGAATATGGAGAGATTAAACAGCTGACTAGCTCTGGCCTCTCAGAACATTTCTCTGTTGTGTCCTTACTGTGGGTGGATGAATGGCAGGCTGATTGCCACCATGACAGTGCACCAGCAGTGATACTGCAGACTCTGAGAGTCCCTGTCTCCTACCTGCGGCTGATTCACCCACTGGAGACCCAAAGAAAGAACTGTGTCTTTTAAATATCCCATATGACCCATGCATAAGTCTAGTGGAGGGTGAAAATTAACAGGGACTATTGTGTCCTGAATGAAGATGTAATGCTGCTGCTGACTGCTGTTGTACTTGATATGCTGAAGTCCCTATGCCAGCTGGAGTCAAGGACAGACAAGTGGTATGTTACAGCTGATATTATCAATGTTTTTTTCTTGATTCCTTTGGCAGTAGAAGCAAACGTTTGGTTTCATGTGACAGGGTGTCAGTACACCTGGAATGAACTGCACCGGGCTGGAAGCACAGTCCTACCATTTGTCATGGACTAATCAGAGCTGCACAGTTACCAGAATGATCCCCCTGAACATTTATCATACCTAGACGACATCAGCAGGTGGTATAAAGAAGTGTGCTCGGTGGGCAGCAGGGTTTACAGGGGTGGGAGTCTGTGATTTGATTTCTAAGGAATGAAGAGGCAGAGTCTCTAGACTGTGGTGAAGAGATCAAGTCTGGGTTCTTTTGCTGTTGAGAAAACAGTTGGGACTAGCAGTTAGAGGAAAGCAGGTCTAGTGAGCAGTAGGGCACCTGGGCTCCCTGGAAAACAGCAGGATCTAGTGCTCCTCTCCCCAGCCTCACCCCTTACAAGATGCATCTTCCGCCAGTTGTGCTGAAAGATGATGGTTTTGTCTGCTTCCTTGGTGCTGCAGGTGGTTTTGCAGCTATATCCCAGTAGTTAGCTGAACCTGGAGCCTCAAACGGCCCTGCTGAAGTCTGCCTCACGAGGGAGCTGTGTTCCCAGGAAAAGAGTGTGGGTTGATTTCGCCCTGTGCATCAGTCCTCGAGACGCAGAATGAGGTTGGAGGTTATCCCCCTTTCCTCTTCCTGCACTCCCTGTCGAAGGAGTGTGTTTCTATATAGCCCACAGTTGTGTCCCATAGAGAGACAGCAGCAGGAAACATCAGGATTTAGGGCTGTGGGGAACAAGACAGGGGGATGTGAGCCTAAGGAAAACAGGATCACTGCCTGCCGGTGGGAGGGATCCACATCTGGAGGAGTTTCCCTATGCTCTGTCTCTATATTGAACAGGCCAAGCTGGGGTGTGTTCAGTTCTCACAAGGCTGGAGGACATTCCCAGTAATCCAGTAGTGCCTTGACCATCAAGACTTGGAGAGTATTGGCAGTTCTGGGCAGAGAGAACACACAGCCCTATCCCCTTCTGCCCCTTCAGAGTCCTGGGGATTGCACTGTCTGACTGGCTGCATCAAGACCAAATATGCTGGTAGTGGTCACAAAATTTCATTTTGCATCAAAATGTTCATAATTTTTCTTTTAATTTTTCAAGACTCAAACCAAAATATTTGACAGTGAGATTTCAGCTTTTCAAGTAGGCAGGCAAAAGTAGGAGGAATGGGAGATTAAGATGAAGGAAGGAAAGAAGAAATGCATCTGGAGAGACATATAAAAAGCAAAATGAGCACAAGCAGGCCAAACACATCTTCCATATTCATTGTTGCTGCTGTTGAAATAACCAAAATTCAACATGGAGAAAAATTATTATATGATGAACATTAAGTTAGGATTTAGCAGATATAAGGGAAAAAAAAAAAAAGAAATCGTAATAGTCCCGGTATAATTGATCTGGGTTTGGTTAGCATGTCATTTCTTTAAAAGCAGAAAAATTTTGTTTTGCCCATGAACCAGCCTCCTTCTCCAGACACTGGGTGGCCACACCTGTGGATGGAAGACATAAAAACTGAAGGAAGGATGTACATGCAAGCACGCAGCAGTGTAAGAAACATTACTCAATATGTAAGAAACAGAGCAGTTCAGCGGCTTTGGCCATCCCAGAATAATATCTCTTGCTGTCAAACTCCATTTTTCACATGACCTCTATAGAAACAAAACCTATGGCTGGAGCAGGATGCAGAGTTATTTTTTGTTGGTCTCTCTGTTTGTTTTTTCTGGCATGATTCTGAGCCAGCAAGTCAGTCTCAGTCCAGTAGTAAAACAGCAGGTGCATAGGGACCTAGAAAGACCGAGGGTAAGCCCAAAAACCAAGATGATGTGTCAGGATTAAGGCCAGAATAAACGAGATACAAGGCAATGAATTACATAAGTGAAGGTACTACAGAGTAGCACAGGTAGAGGTCCATAGTAAAGTCTGAACTTAAAAGCAGCTTCCAAGTGCAAAAGGGGCATGGTCTCCCCTTTCATTTTCTTCACAAGAGCTCCTATTAGTGTCAGAGCAGACACTAGGCTCTGTAACTCAAATTCAGCCAGTACTCAGCACCTTGAAATTATTCAGGGAGTCACATGGTGACAGCAGAAAAGACAAGTAAGGGAAGGGACTCTTTAATTTGTTTAACGAAAGTGAAGAACAGCCTTAATAGCAGTAAGACTGGTGCAGGTATGGCTGGGGGACGTCTGGGCTGTAGTAATCATGAAATGATAGAATTAAGGAATGTGGTTAGGAGAACTACTAGTTTGGACTTTTGTCAGGAAGGCTTTGGCCTAGTTGACAGAATCTCTTGGAAGGAACTTCAAAGAAGGTATTCAGGTGCTGGGGTAAGTCCAGAGAAGTTGGAGAAAGATTTAGAGGAGAAGTCCTGTTAGGAGGGGCTGAGGGACCTAGAGTTTTTTAGTCTGGAGTAAAGGAGTCTCGGGGTGACCTCACTGTTCCAAAAAATCCCCGAAGGAAAGCTGTAGCTAGCTGGGGGTTGGCCTCTACTCCTAGGCAATTAGTTACAGGATGAGAGGACACAGTCTCAAGCTGTACCAGGGAGGTTCAGGCTGGAAACAAGGGGAATTTCTTTATGGAAAGGGTTTTTAAACATTGTCATGGTTTGCCCAGGGAGGTGGTGAGGTCACCATCCTTGCAAGTGTTCATGGAAGGACTGGACACAGGACAGAGTGCAATGGTCTAGTTGACAAGATGGTAATCAGTCAAAGATTGGACTCAATGGCCCAGAGGTCTTTCCCAAACTAAAGGATTCTGTGATTCTGTGCATTCTTGAAGGACAAAGAAATCTAGGTAGGTTAGCAACTTTTGATGAAATAAATCTTAAAAGTACTGAAGTACCGTCCCTGAATGCCAAAAGATGGGGTGGGCGGGGGGAGGAAACCAGTCTGAACAAGAGAGTTTTGGCTGTAATTCAGTACAGAAAAGAGTTAATGACCTTTGGAAGAAGTGGGTTGCCACTCAAGAAGACTACTAAGTTCCAAATTTGTATGGAGAGAAAATTTAAAGGACCAAAGCCCAACTAAAACTTAATTTGGCTACCATAGTAAAAGACAAAATATTTCTGTCAATACATCTGGGGAGCTGTAAGACATACAGAATGATGGCCTAATAATCCAAGGAGAAAAATTAACAATCTGCTTCATGACTTAGACACACACACGTCTATGAGGCCAAATGGGATCCTCCCAAGGGTACTGAGGAAGGTGGTGGAAGAGATCATTGAGTCATTTTTAATCATTTAGCAGCAGTCCTGGCTAACCAGAGAGGGCCCAGGAGACTGGAAGATGGCCAATGTGGTGCTCTTCTACAAGGGCTAGAAGGAGGGTCTATACCATGCTGGAGGACTATAGGCCTGTCAGTCTGGGGGGAACTCGTGGAACAGATCACACTGAGTGCCATCACAGGGCATGTACAAGACAACCAGGGATCAGGCCCAGCCAGCAAGGATTTAGGGAAGGCAGTTGCTACTTGACCAGCCTGACCTATGACAGTGGGGTGACTCACTTAATAGATGAAGGAAAGGCTATGGATTTTGTCTATCTTGACTCGAGCAAAGCTTTTGATATTATCTCCCATATCTCACAGCATTCTTCCAAAGAAACTGGCTGTTCATGACTTGGATGAGTGCACTGCTTATTGGGTAACAAAGTGGCTGGATTGCCAGGTGAGAGTGGTGGTGAATGGAGCTATAACCAGCCAGCAGTTGGTCACAAGTGCTTTTTCCAGGGTTCAGTACTGGAGCCAGTTTTGTTCAACAGCTAATTCGCTGATCTGCACGAGGGAAGTGAGAATACTCTCATTTTGCAGACAGTACCAAGCTGGGTGGGAGTTTTGACCTGCTGGAGGGCAGGAAGGCTCTGCAGAGGCACCTGGACAGCCTGGATTGATGAGCTGAGGACAGTGGTGTGAGGTTCAGTCAGGCCAAATGTCAGGTCCTGCCCTGAGGTCACAATTCCACTCAGCACTACAGACTAGGGGCAGAGTGTTTGGAAAGCTGCCCAGCAAGGGACCTGGGAGTGATATGGCTGACATCTGGCTGAACATGAAGCAGAAGTGTGCCCAGGTGGTCAAGAATGCCAACAGCATCCTGGCCTGTATCGGCAATAGAGTGGCCTGCAGGACCAGGGCACTGATTGTCTGACTGTAGTTGGCACTGGTGAGGCCACAGCTCAAGTTGTATGTCAGTTCTGGGCCCCTCACTTCAAAAAGAACATTGGGGTGCTGGAGTGTGTCCAGAGAAGAGCAATGGAGCTGCTGCTGAAGAGTCTGGAGCACAAGCCTATGAAGAGCATATGATGGGACTGGATGTGTTAAGCCTGGGAAAAAGGAGACTCAGGGAAACTTCGACCCTGCAACTACTGGGAAGGAGGCTTTAGTGAGATGGAGGTCAGCCTTTTCTCCCAGCAAATGAGGGGATGAGAAGAAACAGCCTCTTGCAACAGCACAAGTTGCACCAATGGTGGTTTAGACTGTGTTAATATGTTAATAATTCATTACTGAAAGGGCTATCAGTCATAGACCAGGCTGCTCAGGGAAGTGGTTCAGTCACTGTTCTTGGAGATATTTAAAAGATGTGGCATTTAAGGACATGGTTCAGTGGTGAATTTGGAAGTGTTAGGTTAGATGTTGGACTCAATGACCTAAATGATTCTATATAAATATGTTTATATGGAAATAAAAATAGTCTTAATGTGTAGACACAACAGACAGATGACAAGATTTTACAGGGCTGCCCTCTCTATGAATGGATCTTTTTCCTGGAGGTAAATAATAAGATGATTTCAGAGGAAAGTTTACTACATCTGTGCTGAAAGGAGATTATGAACTAACTAAAAAACAAAGACATTGTTTACATGGCCCTTATTTTCACAGAACTAGTAATATCAGTAAAAGGTTGAAACCATGGTCCTTCCTGGCTGTACAGAGTTACTGACTGGAATCCTTTTATTATAATAATTTAACACTATTATATCACATAGCTTTATATATTTAAAAAATAAACAATAATTAATTAGAAGAAATAGAGAGTTCAGGGCTGGTTTTTGCAGTTAAAGTTAAAATGAAAGTGCAGTCTAAATTAAGTCAGACCCAAAAACATTTTAGACATGGGTGTGTGTGATGCCAGCCATGAAAAACATGACCTTTCTGTACCACAGGACAGTCCAGAAAGAAGGTGGTTTGATCGGTGTAGTGGTTCCTAATGTTACTTCCTTGTCCTATGTGGCAGACCACACAGTCTGGGAGAGAAGTAGGGAGGGTCGGCGTAGCAGTTCCAGCCTTACCATGTGCAGTCTCTAAGGATGCAGGGTCCCTTGTATTTCTCCCAAGGTATTCCTGAATTCTCCCCTTTTCCTCTGGAGGGTTTTGTTTGAAGTCTCTTCTGAGTCTCTCTGGATTCTCATCAAGTTTCTTCAGTCTCTCCTCACAATCTCTTTGTCTGGGTTAGCTCTTGTAGTTATCTTCTGTATCTCTCTTGAGAGACCCTGGACAGTATCCATTACAGACTGATAGAGAATGCCTGGTTCCTGTATTCCAGTTCTCTCAGTATCTCACACTTGCCTCTTGCCTCACTGCCATTCACAGTCTGCCCTTTCTGAAAGTATCTCCACACTTTCTCCATGACACTTTTACAACTTTCACAGCAGTTAACCAGCTGTCTACTTGTAAATGGTTACCTTATTCTTCTCTATTCTTTCATAGCCAAATTTCAGTGAGGCCCAACCCATACTACCTGACACAATCTAGCCATTACTCTATAAACAATCCTGTAACTCCTCCTATATATTAATTTCATGTAATCATCATGTTTCAGTCATTCCCATGGCTTATGCAACTCAGTAGATTTCCAGCTATCCTGTTGATATTTCTACTGTGGTTAGAACCATTGTTCCTTGGAGGCAGACTTGGGGAATGGGTTAATACAATCAGCTTGCCAATAAGCTTCACCAAGTTTGTGTTTTGGAATTGTCAGCAGCAACAAATGCAATTCAGGGACCCTGAAAGCAAAGGCAATGTTTGGATTAATCTTATCACTGAACTAAATACCGGGTGCAGAGCACTGAAGTCACCACATTATCTCTAGATTGTGCATACCTGGTTTGCAGAGGAAGCTCAAGGTTCGAGAAAGGAAATCACATACTGCACAAAATTGCATTGTATATGGTCATCTCTCGCAATATAGGAACATTTTTTTTCAGTAGGACTTCTATTTGCTTCATTTCAGATCAACAACTTAGTTCGGCTGCTGCGATTTCCTTCCTTACTTTCATTTTACTTTCTTACTGGGGCCTCCAGAAATAAGTAATAAAAGAAAGTAATATGTAGAATTTTAAGTGGGATCATTGCAGATCATTAAAAAAAGAAAAAAATGTACGAAAACTAGTTGAATCTCCTTTTTATTTCCTTCACCCCTTGCGCAGACCAGGAGTACTGACAGTTCTGTTCCAAATATGTTTTGTTTTACCCTCTCTACAGGAACATAGTAGAGTAGTGTGTGTGGTGAGGTCTTTGTTTATTTAAAATTCTTTTAAGATCTTGCTTGTTTTGCTCAGGCACCACTTATGATACCACCCAAGGACAGCATTAATAACTTACAGCAGCAGAGGACCGAGTCCACCAGAGTACAGCTTAGCAGTGTAGCAATGTCAAAATGGAATCAGAGACGGGATAAAAGATATCATTTGGGGACTCCACCAACATTGCCACATGGTGTTTGTGTTGCCAGCTTGCACCATGACATCAAGATAAAGTGCAAAACTCAATGGGATGCTGAAGAGAAGTACACAAATGTGTCATCCTCCAAGCAGAAACCATTTTCCTCAGAGTATAAATTCAGGCCATGTTCTTTGAGAAGCTGAAAATGTCTGTTTTGTACCTTTGCACTTAATTCAGCCCTGTGCTTTGCATCCTGGCTCTGAAGACTTAATTTCAAGGTAAGACAATAATCTGTTATCAAGTACAGAAACCATGGTGATTACTGTACTTTCACAAACCTAAATGATTTTCCAATTATGGAAGGAGCTGTGAAATGCAATCTTGGCCACTAAAGCTCTCATACACATCATACAGATATTCACAGCTTTCACCATGCTGTGAAACACTCATCAAAATAGAAACCTAATTAGCACCTCTTACAAAGACTGCAGAAAGTGACCCACCTTCTGTTATGCTGTTATCCTCAATAACTGGATTCCTTGGACACCACCAGCAATATCATTCACACATGCACCTGTGTAAGCCCTTTTAAAGGTGCACATTATCAAGAGAATTAATCAGAGTAGAACTGAGACATGAGATTTTCCAGACTCCAAATTACAACCTAATGATTACTTTCACAACACAGTTAAGACACATAAACACAAGTTGTTCTAAAAGGCCACTTCAATTATTAGCTATTCATGATAATCTGAGTCAGAGGAAGAAAAGGGAGAGGTTCATGTTTTTTTTTAAAATAAACTTTTAATGTGCTATATAGGCATGATCACTACAAGATCTTCCACCTATACGCAATACTACACACTGTTAACACACTGCATTTTCACTGTACATTAAAAAATCTGGGAAGAATATTCCTTCACTGGAAAAATATCATACAATCACTTAAATAAACAAAGACAACATTACAGTGCAAACAAAATCCTGGTTTTATTTATTCTGCAATTGCTGAGTACTTTCTAAAAGTCTTTTAGAAAAATAATAAAAAACCTTCCCATGGACAACCAATACGTTCTGAGATTATTTCCTCTTGCTGAACCAAGAACCTTGATCTGATCCTTGAAGCTGTAAGAAGCAGTATACTCATTTGTATGATGCATATTCACATGATTTGTATGAAGCAATGGATCCCAACCAAAATTTGCAGACAGCAATAAAATGGCACTTGCTGGCTTCATCTGACTTTTGATCAGACCCATGACAAGAAAGGTCTGGTACAATAGTTATCCCCATGAATTAAAGACAAAGTGCTTAAGGAAGCCAGACGAGGCCTTGGTTAATGATGCTATTGGTTTCTACTGGTAATTGCTGTTAGACAGAGTAAGGGCATACATTTTTTTAACTTTAAAGAAGAAAAACAGACCACGGAACTGCAATCATGCCAGATTCAACATGCAAAAGAAGAAATATGACATATTTCTGTCCTGAAGGGCATGATAGTGTTGTTTGAGACCACAAAGGCCAAGACTCAGACAGAGCAGATGTCACCTGATTCCTAATCTGTGTGAACTCTGCCACCTTCATAAACTCCTACTCTGGTCAGAGAATATACTAACGTAAAAGTGCCTGTATGCTCTTGTCAGTTGGGTGATGAAAAAAGATGTAAAGACTTTAAGGAAATAAAAAATGCAGGTAGGTGAGTACATGAAAAGGGGATGTTTGTTTTCACGTAGAGAGGAATGTTGTCTCTTTGTCCGCCATTGTGCCACCCTCCTCAGAAAACTGGAAAACCTATTTCAATGCAGCTTCCAATTCTGGGTGAGACAGACAGTCTGACCCACTACCATTGCTGCACAGAACGACACTGGGCTCTTCACATACATAGGATAAACTTCCGTTGAGTCTGCATTGGATGCCATATAAAGAGTAAGGCAGGCTTTAAAGGAAACAGAATATTTAGCACCAGTGACAGTATATGGGTCATCCTTGAGGTTCTTACCAGATTAGACAATAACATGAAGCACAACTTTTACAGGCAGTAAGTGGTTATCCATTACAATTTTCAGATTTGCACTTCTTTCTAAGCATACATAAAAAAATAGTAGTAGCTAAGAAAGCTGAATTAAATAGCACACAATTTCACAGTCCTATTGCTGTCTGTAAAATACATAACCTGCATATAACCAGTTTGCTACTATACCAGCTGATGGGTTAATGCACAACATTCTAGATGTATGTGGGAGATGGCACAACATGAGGACTATAAGGCTATAGATTCCCCGGTTCCAGCTTGTGTACAATTATAACTTTTCACTTATCTCACTGAATGAGCACACAGAGCATGTAGAAAGTCTGTCCCAAGTGGATGGGCACTGAGCTGGCAGGACTAAGTTACAGAGCAGTTTCTGGCTGACACTGACTGAAATACAGCAGGAGGCAGGTTTCTCCTCATAGTGAAAAAGAGCACTGGCCAGAAGGTATGTGCCAACAGTGCTGTGCCTTAAGAATGCCTTGGCAGACCAGAAAAACAAATTCTGCTCTGCTGCATACTGCAGTGCTCACAGCTGCAAAAGCCATCTTGTGGAAAAGCAGTGTGATACACGTTAGCCTGCTACATCAGTAGGACAGCTGTTTGATCCAGATGAATGAGCAAGTGAAGATTTTGTCTACTAAAGCTTTATAAAAGCCTTCGACCACCCTCATGCATAAATACTAACCCACATATCAAAATTACTTATCCTAACTACTTAAAACATTATGGTGTAACTGCCCCAAACAGAATTAGCTGCCTGTACCTACAAATGAAACTTGCAAATGAAGACAGTAAACATTAAGAGATTATTGTACCAAAAAGGATAAAAATATATAACAAACTACTGTTTAATTACATCCCCTATTCATAAGTAATTGACCATGATTCGCTCTCACAAAATTATTTTAAGATTGTGTGTCTAATAGAAGTTCAATATTTGACTACCCTAAGAAACTGCATTAAAAAAATCCCTAACCCATCAAGCTATGTGACCAGAGCCAGAGACTTGCCTGCTAAGCAGCTCCTTCTCAGGTCCGTCAAGAACACCCTAGGGTCCCTCAGAGTAAGGTTACTCTTTCTCATGGAGAAGTTTCTCAGGGTAGCAAGAAAATAAAAATTGTTGGTTTTTTTCCTGCTGAGAAGAACTTGTTGATTCTTCTCAAAACATGAAGGAAGAAATTTTTTTGGGAAGCACTTTCATTCACATAGAAGATCTGGGAAGGTTATCTGCTCTCCCTGCACTAAAATAAGTGTTCTTTCTCTTATGCAGCAATACAGCTCTAGAGGCATGCTGCAGCACAAGTGTATCACACACACAGTCCCACAGACAACTCTGCAGAGAGCCCACATTCACAAGACTAAAGGCTGCCTCTCTCCATCATAGACTCAAGCTCTGAATTCTGGCAATGAATTCTGTGCAACCCAGCTTATCTTTCACCTCCCATCCACAGGAAGGGGTGAGTCTAGGTTATTAGAGAGTCCGTACAGCCACAGGGTAGAGCAAGGACAAGTGTTCTGCTCCTTTGATAGGCAGCTTTTTTGTAGTGTAGTAGTGGATGACCTCAGGAACACTGTCGAAGGGAGGGCTGTTCTGACCCAGGATGTATTTCTCTTTGGTTTTCGTCAGCTTCATATGCATAAAACCTTGACTGCTCCTGCAAAGAAAGCAAAGTGTAAGTTCATGCTCATGCATAGGGAAGAGGGGCACAGCACCATGACAGTTTCTCCTTATGGAGGGGAAAGTAGGAGAATAAAATTCCAGTAGTTGCTGGGTGGCAGGCCAAGACAGTGGCCAGACTCACAATTTCCAACTGCTAGTTGCAAACCCCCATGGACAATTCACCACAAAGGCAGCCTAAGGTAGTATTTTGTTTTCAGCACATCTGCTGCCTTGATCCACATGCCAGGCTGTCTCACACAAAAGGTGATCTAGAGGTGTGTCACAAGACAGTCCATTTCCTCTCCATGGCCCCTCTCTCCAGCCCCTTCAATATTTTCCTATGAACACTTATTTTCACTATAGCCAGTCATTACTTCTGGACCCAAGTATCTGTAGTGTTGGCCTGTCAGAGGCCTGAAGGTCCCTTCACAAGCAAGCCATGAATCTTGCTCAGCTGGGCAAGACAAGACCTGTCCTGTTTTACCCTGTGGATGCCTCAGGGCAGACCTTACCCATTCCACCCTGCAGTAACTGTCCAGAACACATCTCTGTGCCTAATCTGTTGGCTTCAGGTGGGCTAACTACTCCAGGTGAGCATGTTCACAAGTTTTATGGCATAATACTGCACTAGACTGAGCACTATACAGAGCAAGGGCTGCTTCCCTGTACCTTCTTTCTGCAGGCACTCTCTTTGAGGAAAGGCTCATGATTATGCAGGCAGGAGAAGAGCCCTGCCTGCTCTTGGCAAACAACCATTCCAACATAATTCCACTCTGATGGGTGGCACCCACACTGCCATACAGCACCAGAGGTAAAGCTGGCCTCAGCTCTTCCCAGAGTAACCCTTCAGTGTCTGCTGTCTTAACATAACATATAGGCTACTTTAAGAGAGTAGAGTTCAGCCAGGGCAACACAAGTGCAAAGAACAGCTCCTACACGTCAAGATACTAAATGAGGCTTTAAAAGTTTTTACAGCTTGTTTGATGTCCCAATCCCTAACCTTCTGGCTCCAAGCCATTGTTTCTTCTAGGTGTGTCCAGGGGCAGAGACAGTAGTGTTAAAACTAGAGTTGGTCTGTGTCAGCAAAGAAACCTGATTTAAGATGACACAGAAAGCTGCAGCAGGAAAACAAATTATGTCAAAACCAGCTTCTCTACAAACTGCCATATTCTAGTTAGCTGGTGAAGCATTCCCTTTGTAAGTGCCTGTACCATAACCAAGCTCATATCTTTCAGATGTATTCAACAATTCTCTGATGAAGAGAAGTTTCAGGTTCTCAGAAACCGCTGCAGGCACTGTAATTTTGGCTCTACATGCTTAAAATCTTGCTTTAAATATCAATTTCTTAGTGGGAAAACATATCTTTCAAGTCATAATTGATGTCTAAATTATTTCCCTTAAGTAAGAGTGGCATCTTTAAATACTTATTATGAGGACAGATGTATTGCTCTCTTTCTTCAGTTCACTATGAATCTGCTTTGCTACAAAACGACTTAAAAGTGTGCAGATACATTAATGTAATCACAGGTGCATGCTAATTTCAGAAGTATGGCAGGGGCTGGAGAACAATCTTTAAAGTGCACTTTAGTGCAGAAAAGGAAAAGGCATAAGCCTTTTTTGAAGAGGAAGACAATGCACATAGTATGAACAAATTGCTATAAGCCATGTATTCATGAGAGACAGCTGTTGCTTCCCCAAGAAGGACCTATGTACATATTCAGGTTTGTGTATCACATAGTCAGTGAGCTTACACAAAAAGAATCTCTGCTATATTCTGACAGGTGAGCCTTCTGGAAGGCCACACTGTTTGTGAGGGTAAGGGAAAAAGAATGTGAGCTAAAAGTTATGAATAGCAGGCTAATGGAATGTAGACAAGGCAAATCTATAGCTCCTGCCCTTGGGATGGAACAACCTCAAGCTGCAGTGCAAGCTGGGGCACAACGGGCCAGAAAAGGAACTATGGCAGGGAGGACACATGGTGGGAAGGTGAATGATTCAATGGTCTGCCCATGAAGGCCTACTGCAGCCCTGAGTTCCACAGCAAAGTGCAGTCGCTGCTGGAAGACAGTGACTACTTCTACAGAACACTTGTGAGGCTGCATCCATAACTGGTGAGAGGGGTGTCCCATAATTAAAGAGATGTCAATACTGGAGCACAGCCAGAGCAGGACCACTAAATGTGGTCTGGGAATGGGAATATCTGACATACAAGGATAGGCTTGAGGGAATTGTCCTGGTTTAGTCTCCAGGAGAAGAGAAGGTGAGATGGAGGGTGTCAGGTTGCAATCACCCACTGCCTAAAAGGGAGAGTTACAGAGAAAAGAGAAGTTTCTCAGTCAACAAGCACAAGCTGCAAGGGACTTCTCACAGGACACAGGGACTTCTTCCTCATAAGAGTCCTAGAGCCTGGGAATCAGTATAAGGCGGGTCAAAAGGATTTCATGCTCACAAGTTTTCCAAGGCATTCAGCAACCTGATAAGCATATACTGCTTGGAGTGGGGGATTGGACTAGTTAGTCATCTCCAGAGGTCCATTCACAACTAGATCTCTCTAGGAAACCAGAAGGTACGTGAAACTGACTTCAAAGCTTTGCAGTGTCTCACACAAAATTTCTGTTTGTAAAGGAGTAGAACTGAGATGCAAGAACATTCAGTCAATGAACGGGTTTTGCTTACTGCTAGTGTTTGCAGCTAATACTACATTGTTAGTGATAGACCTGATTTCTATCCTGGCTACTTTTCTGCATGTCCAGAACTCTTTAAACTGAGCATTATCTCAGGGTTACTGGTGGATGAAAGCAAAGATTATGTTTTCAAATATTTTCCCCCTTCACTCCCTTTCCGCCCTCTTTTATTTCCAAAAATTACACTGTAAATATGCTATCTCTGCCCTCCTCATTTCAAATGAACTGTCACTGGTCACAAGCAGACTTATCAAAACAGACAATTCTCATCTTCTATAATGTAGAACAAATTAAGTTGGAAGAAAGTCAACTTAGCACCTTGAAATCATGCCCTAGAACTAAACACCTTAAACTGTAAACTATTCTGTGAAACTATTCATATCTACACCAAGAATCTTTCTGTGCTGTCTTACCTTCTCTATTTGTCCTTAAAATCTATCTTAGTTTCCCCTCTTCTGGTATGCCTAAACTCAGAGAATCAGTGCCTTTAGTAACAGGTAAGGGCAAAATGCATCTGCACTTGTTTAACAGTCACTAGTGCTGCTAGACTAGAATTACAGGGACCATGTCAAAAAGGAACCTGGAAGTCATACTCCCTCTTTCTGTCCTCCAAACACTTTCAATCTAAGCTCTGATTTTAGTATGCAAAGAGATTACTGAAATTTAAGATAATGATGGGGAAAAAAGCTTCACAGTCGAAGTGATTGTAACTAAGTTTCTGCTTAGTTTTTGAAGCACTGTTGGAGTCTACCTGAACAAGTGCCTGACTGATTAGTCCTGGTTTTGGAATGCCTACTTTTCAGCTCAGTAATAACTACTGGAACCTGCCAGGCCCAAGGTTTTCAAAGAAAAGAACCTAAATATTGATCCCAAGTTCCCATATGTGAACACTGATGGGAGCCAGTGCCTTGAAGAGACAAGACACACACATTTTGCAAGAGAAGGTGCTGGGACCTGAACTAAGGTACGTCATATTGTTACTGTGTGAATTCTAAATGTCATTCTGTTTTTTCAAATGTTGCAATAACTCCTAACCATTTTAAATCAATCGAGGGAAAACAGTGACAAAAGAGTGAGAGATAATATTAAAGACAATATTCTATCATCCTAGAGACAATATTCTATCCTTTCCTTCCTTTTTGCAACCATTCCCATTTTTCAAATACAGAAGAAAACTGCTAATTGCTGATCCCTGCACCAAATTTCTTTGTAACTCTCAAGCATAGATGTTTACACAGATACAAACTTGATACATGACTAATAGTCACACCTTATTTAAAATGTTTGGCAACACAATCATAACACCAAGAGTCTTTGAACAGCAACTTCCCCACATATTTTCTTTCAGTTTTCAAAACTCAGTGAGGATGGGAAAGGAATTGGGCAGACAGTTAATCAGAACATGCTTTTTTGATCTTATGCATGAAGTGTGATAAAAGCAGGTTTAGTAAATATTAATTAAATATTAAACCTAGTATTTTTTTCAGGAAGTATTAATGGCTTTGAAACATGATTCAGTGTTTACAATCAGAAAATTTGGCCAAGTCTTCTGAACCCTATTTTTGCTGAAGAAAGCACTGTTTTTTCAGAACAGACTTTCTGCCTTCATTTTGATGAACATCACTTGCACAAAGAAAAAAGCAACAACATTGCAAAAGAATCAGAAAAAATTCTAGCAATGTAGAAAATAAATGTTGTGTTATTTTTCCATTCTGAAATTATTTTCCATTTCATAATTTTTATTTGTATTACATGCTGTTACTTTGAACAAAGCCTATAACATTTCACGTCAATGTACAGCAACAATAAAATAAAATAAAATCTCCTCTGAAAAATAAGGACTTGCTACTTAACGCCAGACAAAAAAAAAAAAAAATTGAAAAATCATTTAGAGACCTTAGGAGGTTGGCCTATGAACTGGTTTTCCTGTTTCAGCCTTGTTTCTTCAAGCACACATTATACACAACACTGTCATTCTACACCTGACGGACAGTCTCCATGATAAAATAAACCATGTCTCTTCCCCTACAAACAAGGTGTAGAAGTGTTCATTTACACCCAATGTGTGAAGGCTCCATTCTCTACAACCAGTTCCCATCTGCTGCTTTGAAGCTAGTGAGAATCTTCAGCTTCTTGGATTTTCCATAGAGGTGACAGAATCCATGCTTTCTGCTGACAGCCAGGACCCTATCATTACGGTATTACAGACCAGTAATACACTTTTAAATATTTTTATTCAATTGCTAATTTAGAGAGACATCAAAAATCCCATGACCTCTTTAACTTATACTAACACGAAGAAACTTGTAATTTTTACAATATTACAAGAGTTACTTCCAAGAATAAAAATCAACAGAAAGGTGCAAGTCTAGCATTTATCCAGAACCACCCAAAGTTTGGAAATCAGGACCACTTCTACAGACTGCAATGACAAAAAAAACATAGCTTGCAGTTTCCTTTGCTATTTAGGGAAACCACATGCCTGCTTATGAGTCCACAGGATCAGGATGTCAAAAGGCACCACCCTCTCTGAATTCAGCACTGTACCTCCAGTGGCTATAATTGTGCAGGAACTGACAGAACAGAAACTGATGCCTGTTACTGTTTTTGTTCACAGACTGCACATTTAGTTAACTTGTGATATAATCCTTATCTAAAATTAAGAATAGTCACATTTATTTAAAATTGAAATGGGATGCATGAAATGAAGTGGTGTGGGCACAGTACACACTGCTGCAACAGCCTTGGGAGGGGGAAATCCTGAGTGAAAGGATTAGCTAGTAGAGCCCAGCTCGTGTCTGGTCTTCACTGAGCAAGACTAAAACATGATAACACCATGCTGTTCTACTGCTACATCAGGAAGGCACCTCTGTGAGCTTGATGTTCATTAAGTAATAGCTGAACACCTAAAACATTTATAAGTAAGAAATGGCTCTCCCTCTTTCATTTGCACATCTACCTTTTTCACCAGTTTGCTTGTTAGTAAAGAACACGTCTCAGAGAAGGAATTTGAAACCAGGCATTTCAATAGCAGCCAGGAATTCCTGGTTACAGCACAGTTACCAGGAGCACGGGTCTCCAATTTTTACCCAGCCTTCTGCAATTATAATTGTGTTTAAGGAAAGAGTGGGTGGGTATGAGCAAGCCAAACATCTACAACCCTGAAGGAATACAGAGAAGAGGAAACACAGGGAACAATCCAGGGCTGACAAAGGAGATTCAAGAGTATGTACAGCTGCCCCTTGTGCCTTTGGGATCAGTTTGTTCTGGGAAGGTAGATCATTTTCTTTCCCTCTTCTACTGTGCAGAATTTAAACAATGCTGATAAAGAGGCTTAGCTCTTTGGATCCCAATCCATAGAAAGATGCTTTTAGCTTCAAACACTTCTCACCTGCAATACCAATTACTTGTTTCTAACTCAGATGAACAACATAAATGTGTACTTCAGTAAGACCTTCTCTGATGCCCCCTATCTCTGATGTGATAGCTAATCCACATGCAATTAAATTTCACTGGGTAAACTACACCATTTCAAAGTGACAGACATTGACATAAGCAACTTAAACTACCTGAATTACTATTTTATACACAGATGCATTTTAATTTAGCAATAAAGCTATTTTTATGCTCATTTCATTGTATTTGGAATGACAATTTTTGGAATTTGAATCAGACAAACATCTCACACAAATTACCCATGCAAGTTAAGCCTGTCTGGCCCTCTCAGTGTCCACAGAACACAAAAAGATTTCCTGCTATTGGAAGAAATGGTCTTCAGAGATGTCTCCATTATGCAATATTCAGTTAAATGAAAATGAGCAAGTTCTACCATCTTTTCACTTTTAAAATACGGGTAATATTTGGGTAGATTCTCCTTGCTGTGTTTTGGGAAACAATCTTTTGTTATTAGAGAAAAGAAAACTCAAAACGTAAAGAGAAGTGGTTTGGGTTTGGTTTTTGCTTTCTGTTTTGTTTTTAGGAAAAGCTTGTCACATGAAACAGAAGAATAGATTTTAAATCACTGTTACTTAATCTCAATACAAAATCAGGGTGTGATTCTTACTTTTTCCCTGAAGCAGAAATGAAACACTGCACACACACACACACACAAAAAAAGCTGACTCACACATGGTAGTAAAGGTCCCTAAGAAGCACAAACACATCTAAAAGACAAGGGGAACATTGTAGTTCTGTGTAAAGAGACTACTAAAGGATACTAAAGGCATGAAGTCAGCTGTCCAAAACAGCAAAATATAATTTTAACTGCCACCTTTTCCTCTGGAACTTGTGCTCTGGCTGAATAACAAAAATTACTGGACTGATGGAAGAATTAAGTGAAATACTTTTTAAAAAAGTCATATTCCAAGACTTTGAATTTAAGGGAAAATTTAAGCCTGAGGGAAAATGTATTCCAAAGCTCGTGCCATTAATGCTTCAGTGTTTGAAAATATCTAGAGGGCACGTATATCGAAGAATACACAGATCAAATCAAAAAAGGGAGAACAGGAACTGAACCACAATTCTAAAGCAGATGTGTTCCAGCTCAAGGCAAACCTCTGCATTACAGAGAGATCCCAAAAATAATAGCAGAGGAATAATGATTTAAAATATACTCCTACAAAATATTTTTCTTCTCAAGTCCTAGAATGGAATATAAAACTTATAAAAAAAGGGATCATCTTTGGTGCTACTTATGAAACTGTTTGTAACAACCAGGTATCACCACCATCCCAGCAGTAAAATGTATTTTCAGAACAAATGGCATAAAAGACAAACTGGCAGGAGTAATTAATGCTAGTGAAAAGGGCAAGTCAGCCCTTTTCAGCCTGTAGCCCAGACCTATTTGGAAGGCTAGGTTCTACATCAGACCCTATCCTGCATGAAGGAAAGAAAGGAAACCTTTCTCTATGCACCTGTGCAGCCTATACCAAGGTCAACAGGCTTCTTTTTCTCCTGCACAGAAAACCTTGACAATCTTCTTCAGGTAGAAAATGAAGTGAACTTATTATCCTGTCATGGGTGGGAGAGCTGGGCTTTGATCCTCCCTTCCAACCCCAACAATTCTATGAATCTGTTTTATGGTATGTTGAAGACACCTGTAATGTACCCTGCTCAGCCTAAGCTAGGTAAGGCAAATTCAAAGCAGCACTAAGACTGGAATACTGCTCATTACTAATTCTGTAGATCTTTCATCCTCAATCCTGGGCTTTTTACTTCAAAGAACTGTAGCAATGCTGTACAGCTTTGCTGCAGTAAAGTACACAAAACAAAAAGAATAAAATCTCCAAACAATACAGTTTCTTATTCAGCCTAAAGCACAAGCAGCGGGAGCATTTCAAATTAGAACCAGAAAAAAAATTAAGTTTATTTAGTTAAGTGGACACCAAATGAAGACTAAAAATCTTTTAATGTCCCCAGACAGGAAGGTACTTATTCAGTGACTGTAACACACATGATGCAGTCCCAAACACTCTGGAGTCCTTCAGAGCTAAAACAGTGCAGCAATAAACTGGATAATTTTCTTGTTTGGCACTAGAGAGGTTGGGTCTTGTAAATACATTTACAATGTTTTACTGACAAGTACTTACTTCAGTGAAAGAGAATAGTCATGCTTGCTTGTTTGACTATTTCTCACAAGGTAGCTACACTCCTTACATAAACGTAACAGGTTTTCTGCATCTGTCCGACTGATTGCTCCATGATACCATCTAGAAAAAAGCAAAGAGGTTAATACACACACAAATATTCCCACCCATACTGCTTTCACTACTTAGTTTTTTAAGGTATTAATTGGCTTACCAATGGATACCTTTAGAATTTAATATATTATGGATAAAAAGCACTAGATGAAGTTATTACAAATTGTAGAGGGTTGTAGTTCCTGTCAGCTGAGGAGAAAAACTCTGATCAGGAAACCATGCAATAAGATTGGTGTACATGCTTATGTAAGAAATTTCCATTTAGAGCAACACATTATAATCTGTCTTGCAAACAGATCCATCGTATACACGTTTGCTTTATTTCATCCCTGTAATATATCAGTTTTTAAACTAATATACAAAATTTTAAAAAATCAACAAAACAAAGAAACAGAAGATCACACATGGAGAATATGAACAGTTAACAGTGGAAAAGATTTGCTAAAATAAATCTTTGGAAAAGGAGAAGAGTGATAAAGTGTGAAGATCTAGCAAAAAGGCACGTTCTAAAAAAAGCTGTGGCAACTCTGAGAGCTTTATACAAATCCCTGGTGGATCTGTGGAGCGGATGTGAACAATTCAGGGAAAAAAACAAATTGGGAGAGGAGAGGTGGGTCCTTCATTAAACTAGCCACTGCAAACAAAGAAGCTTCTCAGTGCATGCTGCTCTGTATCAGCTTTCAGAATCTCAGGCTCCATGAGTAAGCGCTCAGACCCTTCCCTAAGTCTCCAGAGCAATGTGATGTGTCTGGCCCTGCACTGCATCAAATGTGCCTCTGAGGAAGATCTCTCCCTCCCTGCAATTGCCAGGTGCACCTTGAAACACTATGTGGCATTACCACGTCTGCCTAAGCAAACAAAAAAAGTGAACACATCAGAAGTGCTCTCTGTTCTCACCAGGAACTGTTGCTTGCTTTGTGTAAAAGAGTTTTATTCCATTTGTTCTTACTCTAAGAAAGATACTCCAACTAAAAAGATAGGTGAATAAACACCACATAAAACTCTTTGACAGAAATCATGCTCTTAACTACCTTGTGCTGATGTCTCCATTGTCAAATCTGATGAATGTGCTAAAAAAAAAATGTTGGTGCCCAAATTAAAAATTCATTGTGTGCTTGATTAAAACCAAAGTCTGTATTAGATGGAACTAAAAATAGGTTATATTTTATATAGTCAAGACAGACTAGAAAGGGAGGCCCTGATGGCTTCATCACTTCACAAATAAGATGGAGACACAAATGCAAATTATTTCAGGCAGTTTCCTCCTCATCTCCCATTAGATATTTACTGGTGAAGGATATTTCTTAACGAGAAATTTAAAGAAGAGATTGCCTTCTGAGTGTGAAGGAATAATATTAATACAAGTGTGAATCAATAAATGGATCTGGGAGAATTTAAAACTTTTCCTAATTAGCTACAATTACCTTTATTTTCTTTTCTCCCCAAAGGGCCAAATAAAACAAAAGTGAAATATCACCTTACCAGAATAAGGGAGATACTGGACTCTGATATTCAGAGAGAAATGGAAAAAGAAAACAGGGCTGGTTTGAGGAAGAAAAAAACCTCTGCTTTTAAGAGTTGAAAGTAAAAGAGTTGATAACATCTGATTCAGATGTGACGTCTGGAAGCTGTTTTGGCTACACCTGACAGTAAACAGCAGTATCCAGAAATGTACTTGTTTGTGAGTCATATGCCCATGTAATTGGGACACTCTGATTGCTCCTGTTCCAGCTACCTAGTGCGATAAGCAAAGTGTGATAATCAGCTTTAAGTTCTTGAGTGATTTGCTGTTCAGCTGTATTGGGTCTGTTTGCCCTGGGTGTGCTTATTTTTTTAAATGTCAGCATATAAGCATTTGTGAAGAAAGGTCAAAGATTCAAACATCAGTGGTGTGGTCTTAAAAAAGTGCAATGACATCTTGTGAAAGACACCAGTGCAAAACTATGGAATAACCTGAATGTCTTCTAAGATATCCTGGGAAACACAGGCACACAATGCAAACGTGAAAGCAAAATTCTAACATAATCACAAGCTTTGACCCTTAACAGGATCTCCTCCCAAGTTTGTAAGTACCCTGATTGTGGTTTACAGAATGCTCTTTCTGATGTCCCTTACTTTGTCAATGGTCAGGTTTCAACCACTTAGGGGCCACAACTCCAGTCAAGACAGGAGAGCAACATCAATTATACAGGAAGTATAGTAAGTTATTACAGCTTATGTAATGCACAACACTACTCTGTTTCTGAGTTAGAGCAAAACAGGAAACCACCAGATCTTGATTATAAGGCTGGGAGGGATTCACTTTCAATAAGACAATGGAAACAGCAGAACACACTTTTTCTTTACACTGTTATTAAGGAAATAGAACAAATTACTTTGATTCCCCTGGGTACATGAGTTAGTAAGTTCATAGTTACAGATTCCTCTGTCACAAGCAACTAAAAATATTTTCTTACTATACTAACACACTTTGGTATTTCTGCCTGTTTGGGGAATATCCTAACCTAGCCATCCACTTGCCAATTTGAGTGTATCCTTTCCTTTAGATCTTGTATTCCTTTCTGCAAAAACAGACTACACTTCTGCAGAAAAAGAAGGAAGGATTTGGAATGTGCTGTGGAGATGTCTCACACTACTAGAACCTGAGTAATTTGAATTATTATGAACAATCTATGGTTAAAAAAATGTGAACCCTTGCACTTTCTGATGCATCATTGTTAACTGTGCATTCATTTTAGGTTTGATCCATCATACTGAAGAATCAAAAATAACCTCCTGTCACTGGCATTTGAATAGTTGAGAAGGAAAAACTAGACCTCAAGTTTTCAGTTGTAACATTTAACTGCAGTTATACTAAAAGACTGAATGACACAACAACTCATAAATGAGTCAAAAATTAGGTAGCAGAAACTCACCTTCCTGCAGTTATTTTAAGTGTATTTGGGACTGGGCAAACGACTGTGGTGAGCTGGAACTATCCAACTTGGAGGACCAAATTTACAGTTACATTTACAGCCTTTTAGTTATTTACCTAACAATATCAGTGACTGATTTCACAATAATGGTTGCTACTTCCTCTACTGGAGATAAGCATACAATCAGTCAACAGGCAGATGGTTGAAAGGCTGAGGTTGATTAGATGGAACATGACAACACGTGGATGATATTATCTGTTTCAAACTTAAGCTTCCAAATACTGCCTGAAAAATAGAATGTCAAAGGAAAAGTAATTTCTAGAACTACCTCTCAAACACTAGGAGAGGATTCTCTCCTTCTAGGGATTCACAGTGTAAAAGGATTGTTAATCCTCTCAATACCACTAGCATTAAGGAACAAAGTATTCTCAAAAAGTGCATACTCACATCCATGCTAAATTATGCCCTCCCTCTCCAGTGCAAATAAATTCTGCCTCTGACCCAGAATGACAGTTTCTGGAGTGGACTGTCTTCAGGGATTCAAGACACAGCTTCTTCACTTTACTGCATGGATCCACTGGCTTCTCAGTGCCCAGGAACAGCAGCCTAACTTTTGTAAATTGCTCCACATGAGGATTTTTCTCTATGTAGGAGGAATTCTGTCCACTTCTGAGGCTGCACCTTTGATATTATATAGGACAACGGGTCATTCCATCACACAAGCCAGCCTGTCCAAACTGTTCAAGGAAGGGCAACAATTAGGCAGGACAGGGGCCACTCTTGTGGATACTAGACATTCACTACAGGGAATTCACCCAGAATCTGAATTTTGAGCTGATAGAAGTGCATCTAAATACCACTCTCAAGTTCAACAGCACAAGGGTAGAAATAACAATCTCTTTTCTGAAAGATGTTTAAGTGATCTTTTCATTCTTTCCCTGGGGGAGAATCACAGTCAGATGCGAGGCAAATCTGATGTATTAGAAATGTGCTCTGCAGCCACAAATATATGGGATTCATGCACCTTTAAACAGAATTTGGTTATTTGTGATACACAACATTTTTTCCCCTAATGCAGTACAAACAACAAGGTTGAAAATGGAATTACTGCACATATGTGACAGATAAAATTCAATGTTCCTGAGATGAGTTTCCCGTTTAACGCTATTTTGTTCCCCCAGAAAAATTACTTACACTTTGCAGGATTAGTAAGAACAGGTCTTTGGTGATACTGAGGAGGGAAGTTGGACAGTAGGATCTGGGCACTTGTTGCTCCTGTAAGTGGGGAGGCAAAGAGCTAGGGAGCAATTACTGTGCTTACTTACATCTGCTTTTCCAGTTGAATAGTTGGATCTATTCTCTCTCCCAGGATCCCACAAAATTCTGGACTGCCATGTTTGATGGGTTTAAAGCCTCCTCCAGGTGCTCTTAATTGCCTGTGCTGGTCATTTGAGGGAGAAGGAGATGCTTGCCGTTTCCCACTTGCATTAAACTGGGCTGCAAGATACACAAAAATTACCTCTCCAGGCAAGGCTAACAAGGACCAGAAGAGTTGTAGCACTTTAGAGAGGTTTTCACATGCCACAGAGAATAAACATATACTCACTAGCATTAAGATGCTTTATCTACAAAGTCATGTGTATCACATAAACTGTTTTTTACTATGCAGAGTACAGTCCTAAAACTCCTTTGTTTTTCCAGTAATAAAATTCACACTCTTCAAAACCTTGTTACAATAACTACTGTTTGACATTTGATACTTTGATCCTCCTGAGATGATGCTGTTAAACAAGAAACAGTAAGAAGCCTTCCATCACCCACCATAATTCCAAAAGCAAATAAGTGAGAACCTCAGTTTCCCTCAGGTTATATGATATCATCCTAACAGTGATCTGGGGGCAAATCAGGCAGCTAACACACATCTATCCGTATCAGAAATGCTGTCAAGCAGCAAAGAATTAACTGTGCATCCACTCACACACTCACACAAAGCTTTTGCCTTTAAAGTCTAGGGAAGAGACTTTCATAATTTCATAATTTCTCTCACTGACTACATTATTCCAAGAAAAGCAATACAACTTATTTTGCAAAGCTGTAACTTACTAGAGCACCGCAACATAGCCAAGCACATACTAACGATGTCAGCATCCTCATTCTACTCTTACAGACTCCACATAGATACAATTAAAAAGAAAAATTTTAAAAAGGACAGAATGTTGACAGGAACAGCGAAAGAATCTACCCATACCATATTCCTGACTCTCATTGCCTTCTATGGTTTGCTGCTTTGTCAAAAACTAACACTCCCAGCTGCAAATGATTGTATTTTAAGGTCATCTAGTGAGGATCAGCCAGAGAACCTTCACTGTGTCAGGAAGTAAAAATCACAGCGCTCACAAGCACAAACAGCTCAATCAGCTCCTATGTGAGTTTCAGCAGCAATCCTGGGGAAAAATGTTACAAGGAAAACTGAAAGGACTCCCAACAAAACTTACAGGCCTCATGCAGTTAAAAGTGAACTTACTATGACACACAGCCGAACAGGCATGTGGGTGATAGTATAAAATGTTTTAAAGCAGTCTTTCAAAGCAGACAGCTACAATGTTCAAGTTCAAAAAGATAATGTACAGAGACATGTTGGATGAGGAAAGTGTTTTGGAACTGTTTTTTTTTTAAATTTATTTACGCTTTTCTCATGAAGCCTAGGACACTTCCAAATCACCCCTCCACTCAGGGAAAGTAGGCACAATTTTTTTCATTACAAAATTTGTGCAATCATATTCAGTCACACTCCTAAGTATGCATGGTGGAAATATGCTGATTCATTTTAATATAAACTCAGATTTAACCTCATTACTGGATAATGAAAGCTGATTAGCATAAGAAGGAGAAACATTGCATGTGGATACTTGCCTGTGACATATATGAGCAGTATTATTATTTTAACTCTAAGAAAAACACCCGGATATAACTTGGGTACTCTCTGAAAATCAGTGAGCTTATTGTCACCTTCTGAACAAGGAACATCTTTCAGATACTAATAAATTCCATTCACAAAACAAACTCAGTTCTGACTTAACAGCTATATCTTTACAACACAGAATCACAGGATAGCTTGAGTTGGAAGTGACATTAATGATTATCTAGGTGCAACCCACTAAGGGAGATGCCACCACAGGCAGTGATTTCATCCACTAAGCCACACTGTTCAGAGCCCCATCCAACCTGGCTTTGAACAGTTCCAGGGTAGGGCCATCCACAGCATCATACAGGGGAACCTGTTCCAGTGTTTCACCACCTGTGACTAAACAATTTCTTCCTAACATCTAATCTAAATCTCTCCTCTTTTAGTTTAAAAACTTAAACACTCCCTCTTTTTTTATCTCTATATGCCTGTGTAAAAAGCCACTAACATGCTGGTAAGAGGTAGGAACTATTCTCCAAAAACAGGAAAAAGTTAAACTTCACATGCTTTTGAATGCTGGGGCTTTTTCTCTGTTTGGAAAGTTCAGACATGTCTCTATGTCTCTTGACTTCTGGCCTTTTTTTTTTTTTTTCCTTTCTTTGTGAATTAAT
>VYXF01000009.1:29805-71192 GCA_013397295.1 Polioptila caerulea
TCTTGAAGAGATATCCAGGAAGATTAAAGTGACAAGTGTGATACCCAGTCAGGTATCACACCCGCCCACCTGATGTTGTAACCAGGTCTGAATTTTGGCTGCAAGGAATCCTCTCTTAAACACAGCTAAAGTATATTCAGCCACTGCAGTTACAGAACTGACTGCGGTGTCTGACATTTCCACACTCTCCATAAGGCCTCTCTTCCACTGCCCTGTAATTCCTGCCATACCCCTGTGACAGTGGCATGCCAGAGCTCCCTTGCTTAAAAGTCCCTCAGGGACCTAGGCAACACTTTTCCATGCAACAGCAGTAGCAGCCAGAAAAAGTCTGGCATTTATAAGTCCTCCTTCCACGAGCCCATGATCAGTGCTGGAAACTGCGACCAAATCGCCCTCGTGACCTTTGAGACCCTCTTTATAACAGAGGGCTACATATTTTGTAAAGCTATACTAAGATTGGCTTTACGGACTTCAAAGACATTTCCTTTACCCAAAAGTTTCTGTGCCCACACGACAGTTTGAAGAGGACAGGTTTCTCACAAACTCATCGAAAGCCAGTGTCAGTATGACATTCTTAAATGGGCCCTCCCGTGCCCACGCTATCTTCTATCTATCCAGTGGGCTCTCCCTGGTGTTATCTCCTTTTCTAGCCAGACTTGTGTACCTGGAAGCTACTTTCTTCCTGTTACTTTGCCAGCCTCAACTTTTCTGGGCAAACCAGTCTTCCCAGTTCAGCAGTAGTTCTAACAAGACCTGCTTGCTTCCCATAAAAGCCATCAAAAACACATTTTAGCTTCAGCTGTACAGCCTCCAATAAACCAACCCCAAATTTTTCTGTGAAAGAACTACGGCTGTGGACAGGCAAAATGCTGCATTCCAGTTCTGCTACACAGAGATGCATCTTTTAGGACAGCACAATCCATAGGCTATGTACAGCTTGCTCCATCCACAGTGCCAGCATGACACCCACCCCAGCCTCATCCTTAGGAGTCAGAGCACAGACACACTCCCCTCAGCCTCAGCACATTTCATACCTTGTGCACACTTTCATTCTGACAAATCTCAGTCCAGGTTGGAGATAAACAGGTTTTAGCTATGCTTCAGCAACAAATCTTGAAATCGTGGCAGAAGAATAATTTTTTTTCTTCAAAGACTTGCATGAGTAATTAGGTTCATAATAATTCTAGTATTGCTTGCTAATTGGGTTTGTTTCTATCGTCTATCACCTGACAAATCAAAAACATTTCCTGCATAAGTCTCCATGTCTGCAATTCTCATCACAAATGTCTGTTGCTCCCGACAGATGAATTTCTCAAAAAAGGAAAGTTTCAGCAGAGGGTCCCTCCAGGATCTCCAGTTCCATGTAATTGGGAGTCAACAATGGGCCTGTAAATTGTGGGCCTGTAAAGTGGGGCTCACCTATTGCTAGAATTCTTAATAGTTAGACCAACACTGCACTTTTCAGAAAAATCCACCTCAACTAAGAACTGAAAAAACCCTTTCATGGGCTACACTATGGAACCACGGAGTAAGTCAGAAGAGTACTTCCTGTATCTCAGCAGAGGGTCAACACTTCTCCATTGCACACTTTCCACCATTTCAAGCTTCAAAGCTGGACCTGTTCATTCCTTATTTTAAATATTTACTACTCCTAGGATGAAGATGAATTCTAGAGACACCAGATGAAACAGCACCTTGCAACTGTGCTTGCTGCCAATCCTCAGACACTTCTTTGTGACAAATAACCTTGTACCTAAACCAAACTAATCTATAATGAATGGCAGATGTAATGAGAGAAATCTAATTAATCTCAAAAAGTGTTTACTCTTCTTATTTTAAATGAGATTTCTCCATGCTGAACCTGTAAGTAATCCAACCATATCATAATACCATTTAATTAAACCTCTCTTTAGTCTATTAATTCTGTAAAGCAATATTTTGCTCTGTGTGCTTTTGTAACTGCATAATACTTGAAAGAAAATTTACACATAAGCCAATCATAAAATCTGGTATTGGACTGACCTTGTGACATGTGAAAACTGAAAAGCAGATATAAAGAAAAAAATTGACAAAATTAAGATTCGTTATTTTAAAACTCAGAAAAATCCTATTTCAGAATTTACCTGATAAAGACCAAAAAAGTGTACACAAAGGTGAATACAGAGCTTAAGACAAGATCCAAATGAATTAAAACTCATTGATTTCATATAATATGACCAATACATGAATGATAATGTCTATGATTTATATATGCACATATATGACTCTTAACACTTAACTTTTAAATTTAATAAGCCAGCCTCAGTAGCTGCTGTATTAGTATTTGAAAATTTTTTGAAATGTGATATCACTGGAGACAGATGTATACTGTCCAACAGCTTGCATCTCAGCATCATTAAGCAATGAAGTTGCTGGTTTTTGAAAGAAAAATTACTTCTGGCTAGCACACAATCACCAGCCTTGTGTAGGAAGTTATGTGATCAGATCAGGTTGTTTATCCAGTCATTTCTTCCCACAGGGTGAAAAAAATCTGAAGACAGAGACTGCAAGAGCTCCTTGAATAATTGTTTCCAATGCTTAACTGTTCTTGCAGAGAAAAAACCAACTTGAGTCAGAACCTCTCCTGATTCATCTTATATCTCATATTCCCATCACACACCTGCTCATTTGTGAAGAAACTGGCTCCATCTTATTGAGGATCTCCTCACAGGCATTAGAAAGTTCCTATTATGTCCCACCCAAAGTTTTCTCTTCTCCAGGCTAAGCAAGCCCAGTTCTCTCAGCGTCTCTTCACATGTGCTGTCATGTGCTGCAGTTTCTTGTAATTTTGTTGGCTCTGTGCTAACAAAAATGTTTATCAACATCTCTCTTATATCAGAACCCTGCCACAGCATTATACATAGTTCAAGAAATATGAAGTAAAGAGGAACAGCCACTTTGCTTCATCCACTGGCTTGCTCCTATTCACACAGCCTCGCATGCTGCTGGCCTTCATCGTGGTGAGGAGCATTGCTAGTCACATTTAGTCCATTTTCCCCCAGGACTCTTTAAGTCTTTTTGAGCAAAGCTGTATCCCAGCAAGTCAACCAGATCTAGGTCTACATCATTGCAGGGGGTTAGTTTGCTCCACATGGAAGTCTGCAGGTCTGTTATCATTAGGTTTTGTAAGCTTGTTGTCAATCCATTTCTCCAGCCTGTTCAGGTCTTTTAGAAAGGCAGCTTTGTACACACCCTCCCCTCCCCTTGGCTGTTATTCCAAGCTTGATGAAGGGCATTTCCTCTCCTTCTCTCGGTTACTAGTAACTATGCTAAACAGGAAGGGTTCCAGAACATATCCTTGGAGGAATCACACTTGTAACCAGATTCCAGGAAGAGTATGAATCACTAACACTACCCTTTGAGGTCAATGATTCTGATAGGTTTTAACAGATTACTAGTCCACTCATCTGGGCTACAACATTCCAAGCACAGCTGAAGCCACAACATGCTGAAAGCTAAAGTCAACACAGAGGACACCTACTCTTCTCTTTCCATTAAGAGATCTAGCAGTTATAACACAGAAAGCAAACAGGTTTGTCAAGCAGGATTTACCAAGGGTAAATGCACACTGACTACTCAGTAATCATTGCTCTCAGGCTTCTTCCATTCTGATTCCCAGAGCCACATCTCTTTCCTTCCTGCCTCACCCCCAACACTTCATCACACTGTCCCTTTGAGAATTGCTCCACAATTTCAGGACTCTGCAAAGCAACTTCCTCATTATAGAGATACTCAGCAATAAACACTCTCTACATCCCATCCATTAAAATGAGGGTAGGGACAGGGAGTGGGAGAATCAGAATTTATATGTTATATGAAAAAAGTGCTAAGATGATTGCCAACTGGTTGGCTGAAGTACCAAACAAAAAGTTCAGTGTTCCATACTTCTGCAGCGGGTAAAGATTTGAGATGACCCACATTCACTTTTCAGAGATTTCTTCACACACATATGGACATCAAAAGAGCATAAGAATTTGATTTACCCCAAAGGCTAATATATATGCTATAACTGTGAGAGAAAATTTTGAGGCTGGGATCTAGGAATCCTACCTGCCAAAGCTGGGATGGTGACTTTGTTCCACTCCCACGGCTGATCATACTCATCTGCAGGCCTGTCATCATCCTGTGGCAATTTGCTTTCTCGTAAACGGCGACTCACCACACTTTCAGAATCAGATTCCACACCACTGCCTTCTGGTTCATAGGGTGTGTCATAGAGCTGCATGTTTTTCTGATGGGACTTCATGCCTTCCTGCTGTTGAAATTCTGTTGGCAAGGAGGAAAATTGCATCAGAATCGCTACTAACCATGTCTTATCATTGCAGTCTATAATTTTAGAGCATTCAACTTCCACCCATTTCTTAATAGCCACATAATTATAGAGATGACAAGCTTGTACAAGACTTCTAAATTCTACCTCTACATTGGTAACTGGCTGGAAGCAAAAGTTTGCTCCAGTTACCAACCACAGCTTCATGCCTCCACCAACATTTCCCAGCTTGTGCAGGGCCAGGTTGCAGGAAGCACACAATCCCTGTCAGCTGGTATAAAGCACACAAGCAACTGTACATAAATTCCCAAGAACACTGAAATTTGAGTATAGTTAGCTCTTCAGGAGGAGATGGTTCTGAAGTGAAATTTGAAGATACAAAGAACATTAAAAAAAAATCCCCACAGTACAATTGCATATGCTGATAAAAAAAATTGTCTGCATTTACGCCTACAGAATATCAGCAAAAAATTAACTAGGACTAGAGTAAGAACACTAAACAAAAGCATTAGAGATTATCTCACATCAAAGGGGTTGTAATAGTAGCTCTCAGCTGCCTGAAAAACAATCAGAAACAAACCTTCTTGGGCAGAATCAGAAGAAGCCATAAGGAGAAACAGGCACAAGAGGTAGCTCAAGAGATCCAGGGGGTACATTGTGGGCACCTTCTTCCCCTGGTGTGTGGTGCAGCCCTGGGATAGGTTACCAGGTAGGACATGGGAGGTGTTTTCATTCTTTGGAGTTTATGGGGCCTTGGTTAGGCAAAGCCACAGTCCCTCCATTTACTGATTCAAAACTGGGTGGAGTGAGTGGCACACCAGGTGGCTGTGCTACCATTCAAAGGGACCCAGGGATGCTGGAAAACAGCAGGCTAACAGGCTAGAAAGTTGCTCAGCAAAGAAGGGCTTTAGGGTCCTGTATAACAGCAAGTTAAACATGAGCCAGTAATGCACCCTCACAGGAATGAGGGACAACCCAGCCCGGGGTGCATCAGGACTGCTGAATGCAGATAGAGAGAAGTGATTTTTCCTCTCTATTCAGCAGTGGTGAGGCCTCATCTGGACTGCTGGGTCCAGCTCTAACCTGCTCAGCACAAGAAAGACATAGAATACTGCAGACAGTTCTATGCAAAGGCTGTGAAGCTCAATTATGGGACTGAAGCACTTTTCATATGAGGAGAGACTGAAAGAGTTGAGACTGAAGAGTTTCTCTCCTGCTAGCTGAGGGAAAGTAAGTTTTAGTGGGGACATTACCAATGCATATAAATACCTGATAGAAGAGAGAGAAGATGGAGACAGACTTTTATTTACAATGCTCAGTGACAAGCCAAGATATAATAGGCCCAAGTCAAAATACATGCAATTCCATCTGAATACAGGAAAACACATTTTGGCTGTGATAATGGTCAAACACAGAAATAGGTTGCCTGGAGAGGCTGTCAAGTATCCATCTTTGGAAATATTCAAGATCTGACTAGACATAGTTATGGGCAACCTATTCCAGCTGATCCAGCTTGGACAAGATTTCTTATTAGATAATATCAAGAGGTCCCTTCCAACTTCAGATGTGTGATTATACCGACCATTGCAACAACAAAATAAGAACACCAATAATGTAGCAAATTGCAAAGTTATGAAAAGACTCATCGAGAGAACTTTTTAACCTACAAATGAAGCAAAGATCTAGAGCAGTTCTCTCTGTTACTATAACAAAAGTCATAAATCAATTCATATATCAACAAGAATATTATAATCAAGCAATTTCTTCAAATCACATCAAAGCACAGTGAAAAGTCCATAAAATGAGAGTGCCATTGCTCCTTGAAAATAAATTATTTAATTTATATATTAAAAATACAGTAAATTTGAAGAAAAATACACCAAAATCGATGGAGATGTAAATACAAGCAAGATATCTCCCGTCAATTTCTAGTTATGAACAACCACATCAAGGAAAAATGCTGCATTGAGAAAAAACTGTAATTGAAAGAATTCACACCTCTCTTGAATACTCTAGATCAAAAAGATAAACATCTCATTTCTTCTAAACTCAGAAAAGTGGTACGTATCTTTTTGTCTTTCAGTGCTGTGGACCCAGTCAATGCTACACCAAGAAATGTGCATTACTGAGGAACAGAAGCCATGATTCACCCAAATCAATTTTAAGTGCCAAACACAAATAAATTTGTGTGCCAAATACAGTTACGCAATTGGCTCTTTTTGTCTGAGCGTATTTCAGAACAAGAACTCTTGCCTGACATTTTTCGTTTACCCAGAAGACCAAAGCATCAGACCATACAGAAAAGTTTACCTGTAAATAGAAGGTTGTTCATGTTCAGGGAGCATAATTAGAAAAAATATGGATATTTGATTCTAAAGCAGAAAAGTTTTTCTAGGAAAAGCTACAACCTAGAGGGAGGGAAGTGAAGGGACAGGAGTCAGACTTAATGATCTCTGTGGATTTTACAGCCTTTAACAGTGACAGCTCTAAAATAGGAATTATTAGGAAGTCGAAAACTATGTTAATTTAACCTTTTCTTTAGAAATTCACTTTTGTCAACCATATAATTTTAATTCCTATTGCTGATTAAAAGCACATTTGTATACAACTCAGCATTAAGTTAATAGCTATCAAAGGTAACAATTGAAGTTTTGAAAGCACTAATTTTGCTAGCAGTCTGGAAGACTCCCACAGATAATTCATGTTCTCACAGATCAGTGTTTATTACAGAATCAGACTCCAGGAGTTTGGGCTCATGTGTAAAACCAAGAACTTGACCAGGAGAGATACTGAGACAGAGAAACTGAGACAGCACTGTCAGATACAAGACTCGACATTGTTATTCCCTCTTGTGGAACAATTCTCGTACTGACAAACAGAACAGAGCTCCATAGGACAAGCAGACGTATCAGCCACACCAAACACCTTAATAGCCCAAAAGAATTCAACAGGATTACACACAGATGCACCATATTCCTGAAAATAGTTTGGAGAGAATTAGGGTCTATATCATCAGGGAAGCAGAACAGCTATGAAGCCAACAAAAAGAAACATTGAAATCATTACTACTTGCTTACAGAATCTAACAGGTGAACTACAGCTTGCCTTCCAAAAGGATGCAACAGAGCAAAAAACAACCAGATCATTCTATAATGGCCAGATGCCAACAGACATTTCCTTCATCTCAAACTCAAGCATGCAGTAACAAGAGGTCAAACAATGTAGTTGCACTATTAAAAGAAGTTCTGATAATATAAAAGCCAATTTTCCCAAATCAAGCACATCTATAAATGTCATCAGGCAGCAATAAACTAATAAATGCCATTTTACAGCCCCTTTTAAACATTTCTTTTGATGAAACACTAGACAAGCAAAACGCAGGAGTCTTACTGCCACAATCATGTAAGGAATGTCAGTGATAGAGAGATTCCCTGAAGTTAAGGGCTTGCAAAAGTTTTTGTTCTCCTGTGTGGTGAAAGGCAACGACTCTGAGCAGGCTGGGAAGCAAAGACGGGTTCCTGCATTCACAGTAACAGCACATCTTGCTCACCTACATCTAATATGCAGGAACAGTCTTAACCTGCAATAGACAAAATCACTAAGTTATATCAATTCCTTGATTTTTTCAACCTCTGCTATTCTATTTGGAAATAGAATGTTAAACAGGTTACATGTCAAAAATAAAAGCATCGGTGGTAAGACAGACATAAGTGTTTCTTTATCAGTGCGACAGCAGCCTGTAATTTATGCATGTTCCACTGAAAACCAGGGAATACTATAGTGCAATTGGATACAGTCACATTAACTTACTTAATCAACAGCAGCACGATAAAGCTGTTTTGACTTGCCAATATGTCAGATTTCAAAGTGCATTGGCCCACACATATCAGGTACAAAAGTGATAAACCAGACCTCTCTCCATCTCAGCTACAGCTTTCAAGACTGGTGCTAAATTAAAATGACAGTCCTACCAGCTCCTTAGCTGCATTCTCTAGCCAAAAGTCCCGTCCTAGAGAGAAAAATCTGACTATAAAGGTCTCATCATGGGAACAGTACTAACATGCCAGGTTAACTTTCGAAAAGCTAGCACTGAAACTGACTTTTAAGCAAAGTTCAAGGGTTATCAACACCCTTCACATCCACCAAGCCTAAGAGCAACACTCAGGACAGAGAACAGAATTCTACTGAAGGGACATTTAGCTGCACTCAGCTCTATTCAACAGTACAGAACTCACAGAGTTTATCTGGCCACATTGCCGAATAAAGCTTCATCCATTTCAGAAAGCATGAAACAAAATACTTGGAAATACTCCTAAGTCCAACAAGCAGCTGTTGCTAGAAACTCTTTAAGTAAGTTTAATGATTTTCAAGGTCATTTTTGCATGCAGTTAAATTTGTTCAGATACACAGTTATTTGCAGGAAGCCTAGCAGATTTTTCATTCATTTATTTAACACACATTAACATATAAACACTATGCTGGAATAGGGTTGTACAGAGGACAGCTGTCAAACTGTCAGCTTGAAGAATTTCTGTCCTCCTACCTCTGGATTAAGAATACAGGTCTCCTCCAGATGGTTGTTTCTCTTCTGCTCTCTTTCCAGAAGTCAGCATTTAAACAACTTCAATCCTACTGACCTGGATTTAGTTTCCAACTAACCAAATAAAAAACACAACCTGCTATTAACTACATGCAAAACTGTAACCAGCCTGCAGTGAACACCAAATACTGTGCTGCTATTCTGAGAACATTTGTGTCACTCAAATCTATCCGCTAATTCCAGGGAGAAGGATCTCAACACTGAAGCAACTTTATCTGGAACTCACAAAACTTTTCAAGGCACACAGATGAAACATTTATGATCAGAAAGATACAGGTATTTAATTAAAGCAAGCAACCAAACAACTATACCTCTAAGAGAATTAACTTCCTGCATCTTTTCCTTCTATATACACAAAATTCCCAATGGGAAGAGTGCTTCTGCAATGAGAGAACAGGCTAACCCATCTTCAACTACGATAGTCAGAGCAGAATTATGAACAGCAGAACTTTTGGAATGTGGATTCAAAACTTCATATGCAAAAGAAAAAAAAAGTATGCAAGAACATAACTCAGGAAAAAGGCCTGTTTGTGGACAACAGCCAGTTGCATTCCTTTTATTCTCACCTGTCATTGAAAAACAGAAGTTATCAGAGGAAGCAGAAAAAAACTTGAAAATGCTCAAGTTCACATTGAGAGGTACTAGTGAGTATCTGATGCATTTCCCCCAACATTATCTTGACAGCCTAGCAAACCCTAGCAGGTAAAGGTCACATCAGGGCCAGATCTGATTACAACAACAAAGCCCCATCTGCAAGAGCTCTTGCTATCAAGGCATAAGTTTTTCTGAAATGGCCCAAACCTCTGCTTTACACATGTTCTGCTCTTGAGGCTTCTAATGGAAAATCACTGAACTGGCAAGTAATCACATTGAAGGGCAGTGAGCTGTTTGCTCCAGGTGTACGGGTAGGCAACACATCAACCAGTAACTTGCCAGTTTGCCAGAGGCATAAAACAGATTAATGCAAAGATCACCCTGATATGAACATTTGCTTCCACTGAATTAATTCCCAGATAAATAGGTCAAAATACTCAGCCAAATGCTTACTTATCCAATCTTCACCATTAATGTTTCTTTTCACATCCATTTTGGAAAGACAATCTGAAAGTATTTCAGGACTTGTGATGCAGAATTCTCATTTTATTACTCCAAAGTCTATTCACTAGAGAGGCTAAGTTTTACCTCTGTTCAAATTTTGCCAGAAATCAAACTGCTTTTTCCTCTGCTTCCAGATCCAGCTGGATGTCTCCAACTGCTGGGGCACAAGGGAACACCAATTATATTCCAGTGGCAGGGAGGGCTGTTTTGCTTTGAGACTGCAGCAACGGCCATCCAATGGTAATTCTTCCAGATTTTGCTGCAGTAAAAGCTGGATATAAGATCTTCCTTCCCTCATCTTTTCTTCCAATCAGAAGCCAAATGACTCAGAAGTGAGCCACTTTCCAGGAATGAACAGACATTTTTTCCCCTGTTCCCTGTGAGGGCTTGGCGTAACCGTATGATGTGAAAACCAACATCCTCACGTTGGCTGCATCATGCCGGAAATGCTACTGCAGTCCAAGTATGACTCATTACCCCAGGAAGAAGCATTCAAAGCAACCTTACATTCCAACAATCCTGATAAAGAAAAGTTGTTAGGCCAGTCAGAGCAGGGGCAGGCAGGGAGAGGACTGTTTATGACAAGTATCAATAAAACAGAAAAAAACCCCCATTAATATTTTCCACTGAATTAAAACAAGCAACCACTACCCTGCCCAAGAAGACAGGAAGCACACGTTTGTCTTTGTGGGTGGGAAGGGTGAGGAAGAGGAGGGGCAGGTGTTGGTGGAGTCAAAGGATGCTGATTAAAGAAAGAAAACACCTGGGAAGAAAACCTAAATCCTGGTGGCCTGGAAGGACAGCAGTACTGCTTCTAAAAGACATGAAAATTATCCTTGGAGATGTACTTCCCTTTTGGCAGAGGCAAAGAAATAAAAAATTAAATTTCTTCAGTTCCCTGGATGCAGAAGTTTATTCCAGAAAGCCTTCCCCCACAACACCATATTTTCTGATATGTAAGCAGTGTTTAAACTGTTTAACTGTCAGTTTAAAATTCTTGATTTCTGCAGATTTTGCCTCTTTGGAGGTCCTTTGATGCTGCTGACCTACTTTTTCCTTGCACATTTTTCAGTAAGACACAGAAGAGGAGTAGGGATGTCCTTTTTATTTAGAAAAGGGGACAAAGAATCCAAAAAACTCCTCAAGTCTGTACGTTTACTGCGTCTTGACCAAGAGCCAATTCCAGATGTTGCTACCGCCAGTTACATCCCAGTGTTATATTCCTGATTTGTTTTTCTTGACCTGTCTGCAGTACTGACTTTTGGGATTTAAGGATCATTGTTTCATGGCCTAAATAGAGCAATACAAGTGGCAACAGTGCAAACCAAAACATGCAAGATCCTCATTCCATACTCCAAAACTCCTAAGCTGTGTAACAGAACATTCATTTCTTGTGGCAAGATGGAACAGAAGCCCTCTGGGAAACAGAGTGCTGTGCTGGGATTTCCACGTACGCCGATTAGTACAAGGGTTCTCATCAGCCTGGGACACAAACTACAGTATCCCAAAAGATTTGTTTTAAGATTAGCACAAACAGAATCAATTCTCCTTGAAAGCCATCCTAGCACCAAAGTCTAAATGCCTATTTTAAACCAGCTAAAGCTGTCCCATGACAGGACAGAGAAGTTTGAGGTGAATATGACTGTTTCCTGCAGTTAGATCAGTCCTCTGCTCATGACTGCTACGAATGTCCCCCATGCCCTTGCCAGCGCTCTCCATGAACAAAATATCTCACCTTCACAGGAATCACCTTGAGAGATGACAGGAGTGGAAAAAGAAACCATTCATAATTTAAATACTCTTCAACACTCACACAGAAGGAAGGTATTTTCTTGCATCATGTCTGCCTGTGAGAGTCTCTGTTTGCTGAAAATTTACTCAAATGAAATGAGATAAGTGCTGATCAAAATTATTTTTTAATGAGTATAAATATGTATATTTATATGCTCAGGATGATATTGCAAGGAATGTGAGCAAAAGGGAGTTTATAGGACCAAGACAAAACAGGCAACTGTCTCCTGAGAGCTGGAAATTTAATTCTGTAAGAATTATGCAGAAGGGAGTTATCTTTTCTGCACAGCCTCCTAGGGATGTGGGAGAGGGCAAAGAAGGATAAGAAGGTAGAGGCCTCCCTCCAGACTTCCTCCTTGTGATACAAATAGTGGGAAGAAGTTCCCTACAGGTACAACTTCATGGTACAGTAAGGTGGTAGGCTTTTGTAGCCAGAAGAAATGCCATATCTGATTTTATGTATTCTCAGCCAGATAAGACATGTTATCTTCTTTTAGCCACCTGCTAGCATTTGCCATAGCGTACAAGGCAGGGAGAAGAACGGCTACTTAATAATTCCTAGAACAGATTCATTCCATAGACCGGGTGGCTATGTTGTTAAGAGGAATACAGAAATGTGAATTGTGCATTGTTTTCATCCCACCTGTGAATGATTGTGTCACCATGATCAAAAAAACCAAAACCAACCAACCAGCCAACCAAAAAAACCCTCAAAACCCCGCAACTGCCAGCTCAAAACATAGCCTTAAACTTCTCTGATGACTAATGCCCATTATTTTATCTCTATTAGTAATTTTTTTAAAAGAGAAGTGCTAAGAAAACAAAGAGATGTCAAGCTTTGGAAGCAATATCTGATGCATTTGCAAGAGCACTTTCCCTCCCCTTTCCCCAACCAGCATTCCAGGAAGAGCAGGCACTATCAGTACTGTTTCCTCCTTTGGCAGGACTTAAAAGCCACACAGCATCTGCATGCTAAACCATCTGGTTTTTCTCCTGTTCACTGCAAGGAACAGCCACAGTGATTATTTGCCACAGTGATAATTTGCAATTTTCCAACTGGCAAGTTGCAAAGAGCAGAGATCAGCCACCATGGTTATTTGCAATTTTCCCAACTTTTACATGCTTTCCCCAAGGGAAGTATTGTCCTAGATGCAATCTTTCTGTTCTGTCATTCAAGCTGAGTTATGGGGATAATCTAGGAACTCTGATCAACACCTAAGCACCCAATGAAGATGAATCATCACCTCTTGGACATAGAGGCTTTCAGATATAACTCCAAATGTCAAACTCCAATCTAAGTTTCAAGTCCAGCACAGTCCTGCACATGCATACCATAAGGATCATTAAAGCAGACACCAAAAATGGTCTGCATTTCCTGTTCAGCCCTGGAGAAAAAATGGTTTAATTTAGAATTCTATTTTCCCTTTATTAGGTGAAGAAAGCTGCTCAGTTTTCATTACATGCAACCATGGTCCAAGGCCTTGCATGCATTAAATGACAGCAGACAGCACAGAAAAAGTGACAGGGATATGAACACTGACATTACTAGGAAAATGTTTCAACTCTTTGGCCTATGATCTCTTTAGTCATGGCATCAAGTAGGTCAGCAAGGGATTGGTGGAGGGAGAAACTTGTGTCTAGAATTTGTAGGATTTCAAATACTCTGCACTGAGCTGAGTATTTGCAGCTGCTAATATTCAGTACCTTGCCCATGTTTGCAGATTTATCTGTAGTTATTATACTGTGGGAACCCAGAGCTTGTCCTTGACTGCTCTGGGGGCTCAGAGACCTGGGCAGGGGGCCCAGAGGGCTCAGAAGCCCTGACACCAAGCCCAAAACACCTGTGGGTTGGATTTTAGTCCATGGGAGAGATTGCCAGCTTTAAAAGAAAAAATACAAGTCCCACAAATTTAAATAGATTAATAATAAGATTGTCACAGGGCAGAAAAGTAGATTTTGGGTTTTAGTACATGGGGGTGGTAAAGCCAAGATGGAGGAACCACATGGCTTTTCTGTTTCTTCCTTTTTCTTCATCTCCTCCATGATTCTGCTGTGATGGTGGCACTTGGTGATTGGTTTAGGTAGGATGCACACTGTCTAACGTAGATGATAGATATTGGAAAATAATTGTAAATAAGTTATACATAGTTTTTAGTATAAAAGATAACCACTGCCCTTCGGGTGGGGAATAGCCTCGGACTGTCGTGCTGGAAACACCTCGGCAGGACAGAGAGAACAATGTTCTAGATAAGTTATTATAAACAATAATAAAAAACCCGAAGACCGAAGATTGCACGTTTTTCTTCACCTTGGGCAAGGAAAAGAACTTTTAACACCTTGGAGACATCTCTGTAAAAGCAGAGAGATTCCCACATTATACTACTCAGATAAACCCTGATTGGACGTCCATTCCTAGCTAAAAGCCCACGTGCAGAGTAATCTGTCAGTTACATGGTGTTGGGTCTTCTCCTTGGACAAAACTTATGTAACAGTACAGAACATGAAGCAGTATTTGAATGTATGCAGTATGCAGTTGATCACATCATCACTCAAGCATTTGTGCTTACAACGATACATAACAGCCAATAAATCTGGTTAGCATTCAGCACAGGATCTTTACCAACAGGTGCTTTAAGAAAGTAAATGACAGTGATGTGCAAACTTCATAAATCAGTACTTTTTTTCACTTCTTGCAATGGAAGTATCACAAATCAGAAAGAGCAATATTTAATATTTTCCAATTAGGTCAAGTCAGAAAATGTCATGTTATAAAAATTATTGCAATCATGATCCCAATGCATACAACTGAGTCAACACTTTCTGGTAAATTTTGCAGTTACACTCTTACTTTCCAATATGCTTCTCTAAACCACCAACCAGTGCACATGCAAATACAATGCACAAAACCACACCCATGGAGACAATTGTGGAAGGCTGTATTTCTTGCTGGGGTTTTTTTTGGCTATTTGTTTTAAGAGATGGATACAAAAATACCCTTTAAAAAAATAGTTAGGAGAGGCTGTCTTTCGTTATGCTGTGTATTTTGCCATGATGCCAGGATCTCAGTGATGGTGCATGTGACAGCCAAAAGAAAGGGCAATAATATGTGCTACTCAGCAAAAATATAATACAAAAATCAAGAGCATACATGAAGGACATCACCTTTTTTTAAACTTTATCTCATTCTTCCCTTTCTATTTCAACTGAGGCAGCAGAACAGATACCTTCAGCACAATCTCAGGCTGCATTAGAGCCATAACTGCTGCTGCAGGACTTGCTTAGAAAAAGCTCACACTTTTCTGTCTTGCAGCCCATCCCAGACAAGTGCAACTGTTGTTTGACTGTACAAAAGACAAGGGCCAGAACAGCACAAAACCCACAGCTTCATCATAGCAATTTTCAAATTATACACTCCCCAGAAAATGAATGCAGAACTGAAAGCAAGCTGATTTCCTTCAGGCAAACCTAATTTCCCCCAGGTTTACCTGCATTGCTCTTAATTGCTAATGTAAGCTGCAATAGCATCATTTTTGCATGCCTACATCCTGCTTCATAAAACCAATATGTATGTGGACTCTCCCACTTCAAGGCACTAACACATGAAACTGAACAATGTACAGCCTTGTTCAAGCCCAGATGAAGACAGATTATTTCCAGCTTCTATTTGCACATTGGTATTATTCAACAAATTTAGTCACCATAGCACAACACAGTCCATCAGCAAGCAGAAACACACTGAAGGCTTCCTAGGTCTTTACCTGAGTAAGGATAACAAAGATTAATGCACATATCAGCACACCAACACACACCAAAACCAGATGAGGCTTACCTAACCTCAGCCAGAAAGAACAGGCTGTTCATGCAGATAATTGCCTCCAACAATTTTAGCAGCCAGAATGGTAATGAACAGCTGTGTTTGCATAGATGTTTGAGCTCCTCCAAAAGAGTATTTTCAAGCAGAGTTCTTCATAGCCAGAAATCAGAGAAAGAGAGAAGCTGTATATTTTTGCCACCCTATGTAAAACGCAAAGAGCACAAAAATTGTGTTTCTTATCATTTCTCACTGAAGTTTTAAGTTCATTCCATGACACTGCTGTGAAGCCACATTAAACTGTTGTTGAACTGATGTGGCAAGATGAACAGTCTCTATGGCAAAAACAGACACAAAACTAACTGGTTGAATCTTCAACTCTTTTTTACTTTTAAGGATATGAAAGCACTCATCTGGTTTGGGTTCCCTAACTGAAAAAGGCACAGGAGAAACTGTAGCTACTACATTTCAGCTGATGTCATTTACTGAAGATTTCACTCATATTTTGCCACTAGGGATTTCTGGAGTCTGGATGCAAAACCAGCAGGCAAAAATTTTATTCATTTACTAGCAAGCTAAGCACAACAAAGATGACAAAAAATCAGAGCTGAAAGGGTATCTTTGAAAGAACTCTGTTTACCTCATGCTCAACTAATATTTCCTGTACCAGCCTTATTGAGCTTACTCAACTCTTCTCTACAGTGCAATTAAAAAACCCAAAGTGCTTTGAGTGAGAATACAATATGGAAGAATGATTGAGAAAGTTCTGAGAAAAAATGTTTAGTAGTTAAGGGGGAAAAAGAAAGGACCCCCCAAGCAGGATCTTTGAGTTGAAGACAGCTAGCTGGGAAAAAGGTAGAAATTCCTTCTGATTTGACAGCACGCCTAATGTCCACTAGTTTCCTTTAAAAAAACAATAAATCCATCTTAGGCTAGAAATATCTATTCCTAGGGTTGTCATCCTGACACTAGCTTGTTTATAAACATGCTGCTCTTAAACATTTTCTCATTTCCTTTGGCTAAAAGCCTCTTAGAAAAGGAATAAGAGGAAAGAGAAAAGGAAAACAGAGCATAATTGAAGATACATACAGGTGTGACAAGGGATTTTTGTATCACTTTTTGTCCCAAGTGCATGTCTCATTTTTTCTATTAGTATCACTATTACAGCTTCATATAACAAATCCCTGTAAAACTCATCAGCAACAATCTACATCTCCCACACGCTGCTGATTCTTCATGTAACAAATTCTCTGCACTCTGCTTTTGAGCAATATTGCAAGAAGCAATAGAGATGGTGCCAGTTTGACAAGACTGAGAGTTGAATCGATAAACTGGCAAGATACATCTCTGACGCCCTCCTGCCTAATAAAATAAGACTCCTCCCAGTAAGACCCAAAAATGACTTTACAATGTTTCCTTCCTTTGCTGTGGCAGACCACAATGGTATCAGTCACCTATGTTTCCATCATACCTCCACCTGGAAAGCGTCCAGAATTCCTGCCAACAGAGCCCAGAAGTGCACCTACAGGCTGAGTGCAGTCTGGAAGCCCATCTGTTCAGCCTCTGCTCCTTCCCCCCACAAAGTGATAGTGAACAGCTGTCAAGAATCATACTCCCTTGCTGCAACAGCATGCTATCAGCATGGATTCTGCCCATCTAGGGCTACCTCCACAAAACTGGAATATTTGTGGATAAGCCCCTGCTTAAGCTACAGTTCAGCAGACACTTTCCTTGTGCCTCACTGCCACCTGTCTGATATTCCCAGAGATAAAGTTTAAAAGGATCAGTGTTGGGAACATACTGTCATGGTGGTGAAGCTGGAAATCGACTGAGACTAAACAAACATGGGTTCCAGCAATCTAGTCTGGGATATGCTGACTCTCACAGCCACTTCTCACTTTTACAAATCAGTTGCAGGATCATAAGATAAGCTAAACAAGGTTAAACAAGGTCTTGTTCAATGTCCTATTCAAAGCAGGTTTTAGCTATGGAGTCAGACAAGGTTACTCACATTCTGATTTCTCAGTCCAGTCTTGAAAAATTCCAAAGATGGAGACTACACAGTCTCACTAGGCAATCCTCTCCACAATTTTACTGTCCTCATAGTGAGATTTATTTTCCCTGTATTCAATGAACCTCTTATTTCAATTTGTGTCCACTGCCTCTAAGCCTTTCCAGGCATGGAAAGAACAGATGGAACACTGATTAAATCAGAAGGAATCACAGTCTACAGAGGTCCAATTACAAGAGAAAATGCAAAACAGTTTCATTTTTTTAAAAATTTATTTCATCAAATTAGGGATTTATACGACTCACACCAGTCTCTACAGGACAGGCAGAGGATCCCTCCACCTAAGAGAATCCTTTGCCCCAGGATGAAGTACATCTTTTCTATCCCACTAGATGACCAGAGAAGTGAGACACCTTCAAATTCAACATACGTGGTACTAGAGGGTAGGATTTGGGGGTAGGAGGGTAGAAGTGAGATGGGAGGGAGATTTAAAGGACTTGGACAAGTCAGCAGGAGACAAAATGAGAAAACAGTAGCTCTTTCACCCTTGTAACCAAAAGAATACCAATATTCCAATGAATACTTTACTGAATTCTTTTCACTTCAGGGTCACAGTTCCCTTTTTCATATTTCTCAAGAAACAGCTGCTGGAGTTCTAAAATTACAGATCCTTTTGGGCCACACAGACCTCGGTGCTACTCAAACTGCTGCCAGAAGCATCGCTGTTCTGTTCTGTGTTCAATTCACACCCTATATTGAAAGTAAGGATTGTTCCCAAGTAAAGCAGTCCAAAATCTTTAAACTTATCTGTGGATGAGAAGGATGGAGTAGAGGGAAGACTGGTGCTAACTGGCAGGTGGAAACAGACATAGAATCAAAGTAGCATATTAAGAAACATAAATATAACTCCCTATGCCATAGGCAACACTGCATGCAAAGCACATGTAGGCACCAAGGAAAAAGTACCTGCATATATTACACATTTTGCTTGTATCAGGAAAGCAGACAGATTTTGTCAAACTAACCATCTTGATCAAAAGTGGCTTGAAACTACTGCTTCTTCCAGACTGCAGGTAAGGGTTAAAGAGAATTTTGAGTTCATTCGTTTCTCCTTCCCAAACATCCAAGGATCCATTCCTTCACTTTGCTTTTTATGCAAGTATATAGGCCAGATTCATCAGAGAGTCAGCAAGTAAATTGAAAGAATGAAGTTACAGTCCTTCAACAGGCACCCTCAAGTAGTCTACTATAATTCTGATCTACCTTTCCAAAGTTCTGGACATCTTGTTTCCATTATTTTCGGCATAAACTTTGTCTTAATGAGAACAAGAGTCAAGAAACTGGGAAAACCTCAATTTTTATTCAGGCTTGTAATTCAAAAAGTTTCACATTTAGTCCGTTTACAGACTATATCAAATCAAAAGAGCAAGATGAAGGTGTTGAAACAAGGGAAAAAAGCCCATAAACAAAACCAACATAAAATTAAACATGTAATATTAAACATTAGAGAGAACATCTTAAATCTTTCTAGGGAGGACGCACCTTTAAACATAAAGAAATTGTCTTAATTTTATGCACAGCTGGTTTCTGGCCCAGTGATGCACCTAGTTATAGCAACCACAACACATTGCAGTCTCTCCTGACATGAGAAACTAGCCTCTATTCCTTCTAGCTTTATCTTCTCACAATCACTGATGGGGTGCAAAGTGCTCATGAATTCAGGAAGAGAAGTGTTGATGATCCTGACAATTGGACAGGCTTCCATACTGGTAGGCACACGTGAGATCTACTGCTTTGCTCAGGTCCAGCACTATTTCAAACATCTCTCAATTCATGCACACTAGACCTAATGCCAAGGAAGAAATTCCCTTCTGTAATTGTTCCTAGACAATTTCTTTCCTTTAAATCGTTGCCCAATGGAATGTCTGTCCAAATTCCAAATGAAGTCAGTAACAACTTGAAATAGACCCTGAAGTCCAGCAGGTTTCCAATTAATATTACATCTAGCATACTTTAAAGAAGAAGCACAGCTGTTCAGAGCATGTGTGCTCACTTCTCATGAGCTGCAGGGAATTCTGCACTACAGGATAGCAGCAGGTGACAGTAACACTAGCACTATGCTTCAAATGATGGGAATGCTTGGAACAAATCCCTCCTCTGTCACTTCTAGGAAGAGCTCCTCAAGATTTCCAGTGCTGCTCGATAGGAAACTCCCAACACGTAAATAAAATAATCTTCTTACCAGTCACAAGCTTACTTCTGTGTGCTACTGATCTTCAAATCCTACCCAGTGGCTCTCCACACTGCAAATGTTGAGATGAGAGCACAACAAATTTTAAGAGTGAAGAGTTACCTTGCACTTTTCCACACTTCTAAAGGAAAAAAAAAAAAATCTTTTCTGCTAGAATGGCCAGTATGTGGTCTATTCACATTGTCCAGAAACAGGACGATAACAGTGCTAGTGAGGAATTCACAATACCACGTGAGGTGCATTGACAATGACAATTCTCATTTGGGGCTGATTTCCAGTCATAGCTAGGCTGTTGTTGGACCCTCAAATAGAACTGGAATTGAAACACACAAATGTAGGAAAAAGAGAAGGAGTTTAAAGTTTTTGGAAAACTATGCCAGCTGTTGAGCTTAGTGGACAAACACACAGCCCCTTCTGTGTTGGCTACAGCTGTCTGCCATGCTCAAGTACAGACAGACAGCAAATCTTCCACAGAGCCAGTACAGTGCTTAGAGATCTGGTTAGCTTGCTAGGCTTAGTGATTTTCAATAGGCCAAAAATATTCTTAAACTTCCCATGCTGTACGTGCTAGTCTAGGCATCCTAATCAAAGCCTTTATCAAAGTAGTTATCATTGCTCTTCTTATACTATTTGCAGTTGTAAACTTGGTGCCAACAAGCAACATGCCAGAGGCCACCTGGTAAAGAATTTTACAAGACCTGACTCACCACCAATGTGCTCTAGTGACTATTCAGATGAAGTTACATGTCTGAACAAAAAAACAGCCTTTCTAGTTACAAGGGAAACTGACACCCAAGACCTTTTGAAGTAGGTGCAAGTTCATGGGAATGCTGTTTTCTCCGTATTCCCAGCATTTCTGTGATAGCTTGCGTGAAGACTGAGCTACTTCTCTCAGCATGACCATGGGAAGCTCCCAGTTAAGGCAGGTACACTATTTTTGCTAGGCTGCCTGTCATGCTTTAGAGATTCCACTGTGACGCAGCCATAGGCCCTTACCTCAGTCTCTTAAAAGAGGCAGTGAAATGCAGAAAGGCATTTACTCTTCTAGCACTGTCTGCACCTAGAGAGGAGTCTCAGCTTTCTGCATCCCCAGGGAAAGAAGGTCAAGCACAAAATCTCTAAGTATGAGCTAGTTAGACTTGCTCATTGCTGTTCTACTGCACAGTCAGGATAGAGACAGGATGACAAATACATAGAAAAAGAAAAAAGGAAGAGGATGCTAATGTTGTGAGCCTATGAGCAAAGATGTGATTTTTCTTTTGGAATTCTCTCTAATATCCCCTTGTTTAATTTTAAAAGAGCTCATGTTGACAAAATGCTCACATGCATTAAAGCCCCTCTAGATGATAACCCTGCCCTTCCTCACCACATGCTTCCCTTAGTGTATGCTCACTTTTGCTTGTAGTGCAAATGTGTAATTGCTCAGGTGGATGAAAGCATTGAACAACACAGGCAAGAAAACAGGTATCTCTGCACCATGACCCTAATGCTCTAGGGTATCCTTAGGAATAGATTCCGGCTCTCCAGGTCCAGTACACAGATTCTCCTGCAATATCACTCGCCTAGCCCTGGAGCATGCACACAAGCTCATCTATTCAGTTTGAAACTTGAATTCAGCTTTCCATTTATGGTCAGAAGCCGTTTTGTGACTTACTTAGATTTCCCACTGCTCAAGGAGTAGTGACAGCATGCTTCTGGGTCGCTTTGGAACTCGTCAATATTGAGCAATTTCCCTGATCTCATCTACAGCATCCCACCTACAAGATCTAACATGCCCAATCCCCAGGACAAATGTGTGACTAGACCCTTGTGAGAAATGCATCAAAAACAAATTTAATTTCTTCCTCCTCTAACTCCTACTTTGGCTTTCCAAAAGGAGATATTTTATGCTCTGAGGAACCTCTAAAGTTACCCTGATCAGAACACTGGGACAGTGTATATTTTACCAATAGTGCTGACAGCCTTCTTAAGTCTGCACACAATATAGCATTTGCTCCATGAGGAATACCACATGTTATATTACATCTCAGGGAAAGCAACTGTTTACAGAAATGCTACCCATTTAAGTCTTCAGAATTCTGAGACACAAGAAGAGGGTTTTCTCCCTGGCTACCACATCCTTGAGGCAGATGTATGAACTAGAGGCCAGAACCCCACAAAAGAGGCTGATATCTCTGGCGTAGTCCTAGGTCATACCCATAAAAAGCAAAGGGAAAACATGATATACATCAAGACTGTCAGAGCACAGACCTGAAGCATTTCTAGATCTCCAAGAAGCCAAGGTACTGATGCACCACATACTTAACTCGCCTTTCAAATTATTGTCCTAACTCAAGGGCTTAGCCTTTCCTACCTATCCTTCCCTGACCATTATGCAGAACAGAAGATACAATTCCTGATCCAGAAAAAATAGAAGTGATTTTGCCAACACACATTTCTCAAGGTAGGCATCATATCCAGATAATGCTTTCTACTTCCTCTCTCACCAAACAGCCTCACCCCCACCCCTATCCAGCCATTTTTCATTATGTGGTTTTAAATTATGCTGAGACGTAAAATGAGCTTAATTTTACTGTTGTATAAGTAAGTTGAATTTTATATTACAGCATGTATCATGCTAGGTGCTTCATACTCAAGAGATCATAAGCTGTTAGAAGTTACTTTAGGCATATAAGTTACTTAGGGCATAAAATATCTCCTTTTGGAAGCAAGATGCTCTCTTCAAATCCAAGCACCAAGTAGGACAACAGATGCAGTTTATTAACTCATTCTTGTAGCCGTTATTCCTAATCATACCTTAAAATGACACAGGTCTTTGTGCAACAACTTGCCTACCAGCATACCTCCAAGTGAATGATGATCCAAAATTGGATCTTTCTCCAAAGACAAGTTATAGATGCATCCTATGATGCAGCATACAGAAGGTTGTGGTATAGACAGCCTTGATCTGACATTTGATTGCAAATGTTTAATGCAATCTGAGGACTGGTGTTAATTCCTTCTGAAAGGCAGAGATGCCTGGAAGAGCTGTGTTAACATGCACAGCTGTCAGGAGAAAAAGGAAAGGCATGCCTCTAAGGCTATAGCTAGAATAGGGCCTTATGACTTGTGTGCATTTTTTTGCCTTTAAAATCACCTATCTACCCCAAGCATAGCTGTAGTCATATCCATGAACTGAGTAAACCTTCTCTCCTCTCAAGTAAGGAGTTACCACAGAAAATGAACTGACCTCTCTCCAGGATTTGACATTCAGTGTAGGCTGATGGGAGTAAATACTCAAGTGGAACCTAACTTCTCTTCCCCTAGCATTCCCTGAGAGGAGTGAATGACAGAGAAGTCTGGATGCCATGGTCACCAGCTCTCTGACCTTACAGTGCCTCAGCCATTCACTTCTGTTCAAATGCAGCTTCTCCAACATGCTTCTGAAGCCGAGCTGCTTCTCAGCAGAGCTCTCTCTCATGCATGAAGAACATCCTACACCTGATCCAAGCAGTGATGCAGTCTAGGTAAAGCAGCAAAGGCTTGTTTCTGTGACAGGCCACGTCACTGCAGCAGCTACAGACTGACATCAGGGGAGAAGTAAGGTCCACTTACTACTCAGGATTCTTAGAAATTAGCACTGTAGCTACCTCTATTGCTGTCATGCAAGCTTGACAGCAGCCAGTCCAGAACCTCACTCCATGCACAGCCCAGGATACTTCACATCATACACCACAGAGAACTTCCTTTATACTCATGTAGTTACTCTGGGACATGAAATGACCCAACAGGCTGTGGACAAGGCAAAGATGCAACTACTGTTGCTGTGGCTTTGGGTGCACACCCAGCCAAGATGAGACTCCCACCACACAGCACCAGGAACTCGATCGCCAGGGATTCTCTCCAAACCTTTGGCGTGGATTTCCTGAAGACAGGACAGACATTTGAGAATATCAATACCAGAGCAGATGTGTTTGGCTGACAAGAGATGATAGCTTCTTATCAACATGTAGTGTTATCAACACACTCTACCTTAGCCTCAGGTCAAGTCTTTCTTTGAGAAGTCTTTCCAAACCTTGTCATAAAGGTTGCTCTTTTTACAGTCATCACAACCACAAATCTGGGGAGACAGTATTTTTGGGGGCCACTATCAGCAGAAGAAACTTCAAGCCTGACTGAACCCCATTCTAACCACAGATAGAATGGGAACAGATAGACCATTTAATAATTACTTGAAATAACTCAAGGACTGTCTTTTCTTTTAAATTAAACATCAGCTCAAAACAAACTGCCTGACAACTTTAAGACCACAGAACTTTTAGGAAGAAAGGATAAGCTCTGAATAAAATTATTAGTTACTTCAGACATGCATTTCTATTTGGATGTAAACTTACTTTCTCATATTGAGATCACATGGTCTTATTTCATATGGACACCTGCTTTTGCCTAATTCTCTACTAACTCAAGGAGCAGGTAGCATGCATGTAAGTTTTAGGATCATATTTCAACTACCCTTATACTGGGTTCCCAGAGTTCAAGAGTTAGGGTCCACCAATACACATGGAATAACTGATAAAAAGCTATTTTATTTTCTTCAGTGCATTCCACTGGGTTATGCAAATTCCCTCTCTCTAGGATTAAGCCACGCTAAATGCAATCAGAAGGATTTAATCAGATTAGTCAGGCTAAACAGATAGCCATCTGATTTTCTTCTGTTAATCAGACAACAAAACTAACACACAAAGCAGTAAATATTTTGAGGCAAGTCAAACTTCAGTCAAAAAGTCTTCTTCAGAAACAGAAGATACATAATAGAACTCATTCAGTAAATATAAACAGAACCTCTAAAAACTCTCCAACAAGACGCCTTGGGATTTTCATTTATCAAGTAAAGTGCAAAGGCAATACCTGAGCAATAAAAAATCCCCACACATAAAACTACATGCTTGAATACAGTCAACATAATCTGATGCCATGGAGTTTTATGGGGAGACCTTCTCTATCCACATTAGGACAAGATGACCAGAAACTAAATACTCAGATCTCAAAACACTAGACATCTTCACGGGTCTATCAATCATCTTTTACTAGCTCAGTCACATGAATATTCAGAACATTTACTCTATCATTATAATCAATTAAAACCTGTTTTCAAAAGTGCGTTTAGCATTTTTGAGAGCTCCCCATGTTTCCTTTATAACAACATGGAGCAGATATAACAGCTTATCTCGCACCAAGCACCAATTAGGCAAAAGGATACCTTGTAATTTCAATGGCTCACAAACATGGTGTCCCTTACTGCAGCTAAGCCACCCAGTATCATCCACTAAATATTTCATTTGTCATGGCTAATCTGAAAAAGGAGAGAGAACAAACTCCAGTCCTAAATGCAGAAAGAAACAAGACAATGCACTGTAAATTTAATAGTTTAAATTACCAATCATCACTGCCATATAAAGAGCAAGAAATTATTTGGACTAATATGATTTTCTGAGAAATTCCTCAACTTATAATGAATAGATTTATAGTAATGAGAAATAACAGCTCCCAGCCCTTCTATAAGGTACTGAAAACTTCCAAAGAATGGTTTCCATGAAATTTCCTGTGTCTCTCTTCAGAAATGCTTTAAGAAAAGAAAAATAGGAACACTTGCATGAAAAAAGGATCTTTGCATCCAACAGCCTCATCTTCCCCCACTGATTAATCTTTCCTGAGGGCCCAAAACAGGAGCTGCCAATAGAAAAGGAAAGCATACAATCAACCGGGCACAAGAGTGACTTTTACCACAAAATGAGCAAAAAAGGACCTGCTGTACAAACCCAAGAAATGTACATTTGATCTGCACAAAGCTACGTGTTGACTGGTCAAATCGTCACAAATTAAAAACATATGGCCCCGTATCTCAGAACATTTTACAGACTGCACAGCCAACAAGTAGGATATTGATCCTGATAAAGAAAATACATGGAAAACAGAGTTGCATAATGCCAGTACAAGGGGTTCAAATAGCCCAAAGGCATACAACAACATCACCACTAACCACTTCCCTACAAGACAGGAAAGGAAGGACACTGCCAAGAACAGCAATTAAAGGCTCACAGGCATCCTATAGTGATCTCATTTTGACTATTGGTAAAAAAAACCTCACAGAAGCAAGGAAGGAAAGAAGGAAACTACAGAAAGATGTAGCTCTGCAGCCCTCCTCCAACACCAAGAAGTCTGAATCTGATTGAGGAAAAAAGTCCCTAAGCAAGCTAATCAACTGTTTTAAGTGGAATAACACAATGACATGCTTTGGCCACCTCAACCACATACACAGATGACAGCCTTCACATTGCCAAGAGGAGCAATACACACTCCAACTCTCATTGCTCTTATTTTTTCACCTTATCACATGACAGTACAAAACCTCTATATTTAAAAGTGAGGTACAGAGTGGTATTTTTAGCATAAAGGCACATGCAGGAAAACACAATGCTTCCACGGGATTTGCTGCCGCCTACCTAAGCATCTTCAGAAACACGGTTTTCCATGCCCAAGAACATTTCTGTTTCATAGCAGCTGTAAAATACATGTGAACTGCCATGCAGCTGGAGCTCACACGTGCAACGTCTTTTCTTACCAGCCATTATTCTCTGGGCTTCGTATGGTTCCATATAGCCAGTGTTCTCCCCTTTTCCCATTCTGTTCAACTCACTTTTGGCATCAAACGGATCTGAGTAGTCATCGGCTATCAATACCTGAAAGACAGGAAGGTAACTGTTACTGAAGTCTCCAGTCAGATGTGCAAAGCAGAATGCAATGATATCCTATCAGCAAATAAAAACAGCTTCCCATGGTTGCATCCTATGCCATCTTCAAAGCACAGTCTTGGTTCAGAGGATAAATGCTCAATTGCCACAGATCAGTTATGAAATGGTACTGAAATAGAAGGATGCTCCAATTCATACAGGAAATCTCATAAAGGCAGACTTATGTCAAAAAGATTTCTGACTAGCACAGGCAATGGAACAATTGGGATGAACAAATTAGAAAGAGTCAACCAGTCAGCAAATTCAATTCAGTGCAAATCTTATCAGAGAAGTGTGTTAATATTGAGGAAAAAAAAGCACTCTTTCCCTTGCACATACTTCATCCCCTCTGCTTTTAAGGTTTAAGAGCTACAACTGAAAATATTGTTAGAAACTTTTAAAAGAAATATTCTAAGGCTACTCTTTTCACTGCATTAAATAAGAAGCCTTTTAATTTTAGGTCTCACCTGAAAAAAATCAGACACAAAACAAACTTTTTGGCTAAACTTAAATCCTCAAAGCCATCTGTGCTGTTCCTTCTCTCAAAGGAACATTATTTTTACTTCTATTTTGTGAACTGAGACAAAAGACAGCAAAAATAAGTTACCTGTCAGAACAGGTTTTCTTCCTCCACTAGGAGACTAAAAAAATCTGAAGGTTAGAAAATCTCACACTTGACCTTATATTACCATGGTTTCCTGACTGCTGCAAAATCATTGTATGCTGTGTAGGTCCCATATACAGGTTTTTTCATCAGTTAATTATAATAATTCACAGGAATCATTCCTCCCTATAATTGAAGTGGCAGAGCTAATCTTTGTTTCTGGGATGTGACCAGGGGACTGGGGCAAAGGCAGAAATCCTCATGTGAGAATTATTGCAGAGCACAGAGATGTAATCTACAGTAGGCAAAAGAGTCTGAAGGAAACAAAGCAGGCAGAGGCAGGCTTCAACATCAGAATCCCTACAAAATCATAAGATTGCTCAGGTGGGAAAGAACCACAAGAGATCACCCTGTCCAACTCATCACTCAAAGCAGGGCAAGCCTAAAGAGTTCTGACCTGAAGGCTTATTTTATTTACGAGGGATTTTTCTACTGAGTTACTTTACATTTTTAAGACCAGGACTAGTAAGACCTGTAGCACAATGCTATTCCAACAGCTTCAATCTTTTCAACAAAGAATCAGGAGTACACTGCCAGCTAAGAGACTGAAGCTGCATCTGCTTCTGTCTCCTTCTGCCAGTATACTCCACCAGTCAGAGAAGAAAAACAGGACACACAAGTATTCACAGATCAAACACCTGCACAAGTGCCACGGAATAAATGAACACTCTATTAGAAAAGGCAGAGATCTCCTTTAAGATTAGGAAACAAAACATGTAACACACTTCAGAGTCATTACTCAGGCCCTGTAACACTGGCACATTGCAATTTTATATTACTTATTTTGCTTATTTTACTACCAAGACTGACATTTTAATTACTTATTTTTGTGTGTTTTCCTACACTCAGAGTTTTAGCGATTGGAAGTTTTTTTGTTTTTTTTTTCTTTAAACCAGAAATCAGACTAACATGGATCATAGAGAGAAGAAAACATAATTCTTTCATTCACTTGGTGTCCCAAATTACTCCCTCATTATTCCGAAAAACTGTTAACACAAAGGGAAAAAGTCCCCTCCCCCCTGTCTGGCAACATATGCCCAAGCAGCAAATCAAGTGACAGCAGCTGCACACACTTGAGACAAAGAGGACAATGTGTATCACGCAGCAGTAATTTCTCCTAGTCACAAGGGCAGTTTTATTTCCAAAAGCGATGCAGCTGAAATGCCAGGTTGTCTTCTGCTCCGACCCTGTCAAGAGCTGCTAGGTGGTGGCATGTGCTCTGTGCTGCTCTCCTTGGCAAATGTTGACACACAATACTTGCCAATCCTTTGCCTAACTGTACTAGAACACAAAGCAGAAAGCAGACTTTGCACAGCTATTTGACATTTCTTCTTCTCCATTTGCCCCAAGTATACTAGGAGGAAAATTATACATAAAACATGCTGTCAAACAAGACCGCCCCCCAAAAAAGCCACCCAAGAAACTCCAACCTAAACAACATTGTCTCACAGCAAATCCCAAACTTTCAGCACTCCGTCAGGAAGAAAGAGCAGCCTGCTTCACCTTTCCTGGAACTGTATATCTTATTACAAGTGGATTTACAATGCTGAGCTGTCACAGGACTCCCCAGCTGACTGTTATTGTTTCCATATATACTAAAATTCACTGAGTAATACTCAGCCTAGATGTAGCAGCTGGCCAGTGCCAGAATTTGATTTCTTCTATACTTGTTAACAGCTATAAATTCTCCACTTCTGGAAGTCTCAAGTATTTCTACTTCTATCAAAAAAAACCCCAATGCTTGAAAACCTCAAGTGAGTATGACCAGTATGACTGCTGGTTCTATTATAACATACTTACTGTAAATGTCTGAACTCCTTTTGACAATCCTATTTCAGAGGATTACTTTTCTTGTTTTCAGAGATCTCAACTAGAAAAGGAGTTTCTACTCTGCAAGTCTTTTTGCCATCTCCACATAAGCTTCCTTTACCTTAATGAGCTCACCTTCCAAGCCTCTTTGCTTGGTTAGACAAAGTACAGACAAAAACTTTTGATAAAACAGAAGGTTCTGAGTACACAAACTTTCTAGTCATGTACACAATAAACGAAACACTTGGTTCATTACACATAGTATTAATACACTGCCCTCACACCCCTTTCATGCAATCCTCAGAAAGAAAAAACTTGCCAATATTGCACACAAGTTCTCTTCATAAATACCACAGGTACATTCCTTGCATGTGCAGTGGGCGTTCTGCAGGTCACGACATTGATCCCCTCAATTCCATACGGGGAAGACTCACTGTGAGAGCACCATGCTGTCACCTCTTCCCCACACACATGCAGGAGCAGGTCTTTCCCTGTGGTAACCAATGTGCCTCTGCACTCACCAGAGCTCATTTCCAGAAAGAGGAATTTGCTGTGCATTTTCTTTATTTCTCCCAAAACCTTTCAACCACTGCCCAGCAAATTGTTCTCAGTCAGGCATTTGTTTTCTACAGCCCAGAGGCCAAGGCCAGCACAGGAGATCTCAGGTTTGGGCCTGCATGCAGTGCCCCTTCCACAGCTTTGATTTAGTGCCACTTCCAAGGCAAATGACTAAACTCTTTCAACTGGTCTCCAAAGAGATCTTTCATGTTACTGAGTAGCAAACACTGGACAGGAAGTGAAAGATAATGGACAGCATTCATCATCTACAAATGCATCCCTCCTAGAAGTCTCAGCTAGTCAGATTATCCAGGATCTTATGCTGTACCTGCCACATCTACTTTGGACGCAAGCAGATGAACAGCAACATGTTTAAATTTTGTAAGCACAGCTAAAGACAGCATTCATACACAGAGACTGACCTTTGGAGCAGGACACATTTAATTTGGCTTCCTGCTCTGCCAAATTCAGCCACCTTGCTCACAGGTCCTATCTGTCAAAATGAAAACATAGCTACCAGGAATCTCCAGAAGGCGGTCATTCAGATTCCAATGTCTAAATCAGCTGCATTTGTCAGGGTTATTGTCAAAGACTTATGGCTTATCTCTTGACAGAATGCAAGATCTACATTTTGAGTATAGACTGTGAGCTTCTACAACTACTGATTCCTGCTCTACTCAAGCCTGTTCTATGGCATCCCATACACATATGACATTATTTTCTATTTTTGTACATCTACTAGTAGTATTTTGAGGCATCAGTAACATCAAGCAAAAGAAACTTTAACAGATAAATAGAAGTGCAGTTATCAAAAGAAGTCAATAACTATTTAGAGAACACTTGCAGGGGCTTTTCCTAGCAGGCTGCTAGTTAAAAGTCAGAATACAGAGAAAAAGAGTACAGCTCAGTTACCAGACAAGTTGACAAATTAAAAAACATAACTCTAGCTAAAAAGTTAATCAGCAGATACAAGATCAAAAACCCAATAATCACTCTACCCCCCAGAAAATTAAATGCAAGCTGAGATTATTATTATCCACCCTCTATTTTATATTCACTAAGTTGCAAGCTTCACTGTTGATGCATAGTCTTTGTTCTCCTACAGTCTTAAAAAAACAGTCTGACAAATATTATCATATTAAATACCAGTTTAAATGGGTATTTGCATATACAAAAGCATGATTTGCATATGCAGCCACAGGAAGAAACCAAAGAACACACCTAACTGCATAATTTCATAGGTATCTCTATCTGACTAAGCCAAATATTTTAAAGGGAATGAAAAAGAAGGAACAAGTGAGAACTCACCACGCTGAAAAAATAGGGGTAATCCTTTTTTTTAAGTTGAAAGGAAACGCAGAAGATCAAGCTATCTTTGAAACAGCAACATCAGCACAGAACTGCTAGCTATTTCACTAATTTAGTGGCTATTGTGGTTAAGGACACACTATTCTAGAAGAATCCATGAGGAACTACAATAAACAACATGTAGCAAAAAATGTAAAAGACATTTCCCACCTACTGGACCTTTGGAGAATTTATTAGGGGAGATTTATGTTAAAAATTTGTTTTTATTAAATGATAGATATTATTATATTATTAATATTTAGATGATAGAATGGTTTGGGTTGGAAGGGACTTTACAGATCCTCTAGTTCCAACCTCCTTACATACATAAACCGTATAAAGGCAGACCATATATTCCTCTTTCAACTTTTATGAGTTGCAATTAAGTTCCACCAATATCACAGCATGCGTCTGTCAGCAAAGATACAGTAGGCAAGGGCACTTAAAAACAGGGAATATGTCTCATCACAGTTAACACATTTAATACAATGTAATGAAAATTCTTCATCCTCTCTGAGAATTTGTATTCACAAAACACCTGTCCCTAGCTACAGCAGAAGTCACTCTATATTATCATGGAATGGCCTGGGGTGGAAAGGACCTTGAAGATCATCTCATTCCGACCCCTCTGCTATGGACAGGGACACCTTTAAACAGACCAGCTGCTCAGAGCCCCATCCAGCTTGGTCTTGTACACTTCCAGGGATGGGATATCCATAAACTCTCGGGGCAACCTGTAGCAGTGCCTCACCACCTTCACAGTAAAGAACTTCTTCCTAGAATGTAATGTGAATCTAGTCTCATTTTTAAGCCATTCTCCCTTGTCCTGTCACTACATGCCCTTGTAAAAAGTCCCTCTCCAGATTTCTTCTAGGCTTCCTTCAGATACTGGAAGGCTCCATTTAGGCGACTTCAAAGCTTTCCCTTCTCCAGGCTGAACAATTTAAGTTCTCTCAGCTTTTCCTCATATGAGAGGTGCTCTATCCATCTCATCATCACAGTGGCCAACAACGATTAACAATATTACATGGGAGGAGTTGTGTTGTTATTTTTTTTGGTTGGTATTGTGTTGTGTGGTATTGGTTGGGGCTTTTTTTGTGGGGGTATGTTTGGGGGTTTTTTTTACATGTTTTTTACAACATGTTATTTTTGACAAATGCCAAATTTCTCTCTTTGACCCCAAGCAACCTCCAGGTCTCACATCCCAAACAAGCCCTAAGCAGATGTTTCCTAAAAAATGATATTTTCATGTAATATTCAGGCAACTACACATCAGAAACATCTCTGATTTTGAAGCCTGGACAAAGCTCAGCCTGCTCCAGCAAGACTATGAAGTTTGGTCTTGATTTGTTTTCCATATTAATAAAGACTTCCACTTAGGTTTTCTTCCATGAAGCACTAAATTCAAGAACCTGTGGGATAATCCTTCCTGTAGCCAAAGTATTACTTTTTATTCAAAATACATTTCACAGCCTTGGAAAACTTGCTAATAGAGTGATCTGTACATGGTTGGATTCCTGAATAAATCAGGAAAAATAAACCAAGGATCTTTAATATCTTGCTAACAAGTCAGAAATTTAGGGTATGATTCTAGAGGACTATCCGACAGATAAAGTGTGTATAGACCCCTTCCTCCTAGTCCTAAACTTGAGTTTTGGAAAGACCAGCACTAGCTCTGCTCCTGGAAGGAATCACAGGCCTTATTTATAGCGGTGACTTCCAGAGACTGACATATCTCATTTAACAGGTAATTGAAACACAAATTGGGAAATGTGGTGCCTACATTTCTCAGGGAGTTGTGAACTGATAGTGAGGTGCTGGGGAAAAAAAAAAAAAAGCCAGTACTTAATAACAGGATTTCAAGAGCTACTCCCCCACATACAAGGTTTAGTGCTCAGTGGAGGTGAATTGCTCTTCAGTTTTTACAAGCCCACAAGCTCACAGGGACAGAAATGAACTGCTGACAAGCTGACGCAAGTGACAGTTCTTGCCTTCTTGCCCCTCCATTTCTCTCCTCTGTTCCCAGACAGTGATTGAAGACCCCTGCTATCCCACCAGTGTCACTGCTTCACACAGAAAAAAAAAAAAAATTGTATCCCATGTAATGTCATTAGCAGAACATGTTTTGTAAAACAATTTTCCACACTTCCTGGACAATGTACAACTACTCCAAAACCACACCTTATGTCTGTTTCCTTGTAAATAGACTGTTTAACAATAACATTTATAAAAACAGTGACCTATCCAGGAAGATCTGCACCACAGTCTTTTCCTATCCCTTGCTAGAATCCACCATTATGCTGTTTCAATTGCTCAGTCTCATATCACTTCCTCCACTTTCAAACAGCTTATCCTTACTGTTAGTTAAGGATACAACCATACTGGGCAGCAAAGGAGTGAAAAGTCAAGCCATACTGTCTGCCACCAGGCAGTGGTCAACACGAGCAAGGACGTACACAAAGGTGATTAGGGAAACAAACGTCTTTCCTATCCCATGGTCAGTGAGCCTGGGGAGCAAACAATCTTGTAAAAACAGTCATTTCTTCAGTGATCCAAGCAAATACAATGGTAAACTGGCCACAAAATCAGATTGCAAACTAGGAGACTACATGCAAACTTGATTTTTAAAAGAGAAACACAGCTTCATCTTTTTCCTTTCAGATCCTTTCTCACTAAGCAGGTTAAAATACTTACATGAGTTCCCATACCATTCTTGCTGTGTCTGATTTCTCATTTAGAGTTAGAATACCCAGTAAATCATAATGAACTGCATAACCTTATCCAGCCCATAGAAGGTTTTACTTCCATATATACATTACAACAATACTAATGCTAACAGTTGGTGTGCAAGTTTACCTGAAGTCGGATATGTAAAATAGTATAATACAGACTTCTTTCCTCATCTGGACAGATTTGAAGAAAAGTCATGCAACATGGTAAAAGGTAACATCTTCTATCAGGCAGCAGTAAGAAAGCAGCATTAATGGTGACCCCACTGCTGTAGCAGAATCGTGTAGTGCTGTTTTAGATAAGCTTGGAATCTTGGTACTCCTGTATTCACATGCAAACTTGCCTAAACCAGCTCCTGTACATACCCAAGTGAAAATTCAGAGGACAATCTACAGAAAAAAGTACAATTCATTCCTTCTTGCTGATCATCACCATCACTCAGCCCTGCTTTAGTGTCCTCACAGCACCACACTCTCCCATTGATCACTCTTGACCAGCCATGCCCAGCTGTGTCCACGTGCACTTGATCTGAACAGAGTCCTATTCATTCTTTCATGCTGTTGCAGAAGCTGATGTATTTTTATGCATTAGAGTCTATCCTCAGACTAACTCCACATTCACTTACTGCACAAATTCATCTACAGAACGGGGAAAATCACTCCAGCATGACAGAGCGAGATCCTGCACAACTGTCCTTACTGAAAGATGCTATTTTCATATAATGTCAGTCTGTTGCCAAAACAGACTTCATGGCAGCTTTTAAACATCAGTTATGTGAAGACTTAGGACCCATGTGATCTCTGAGCACCTGCAGGAACTTGTGTCAGGAAAGGTTTAGGCTGGATATTAGAAAGAGGTTCTTCAGCCAAAGGGTAGCTGGGGACTGGAACAGGCTCCCCAGGGAAGCAATCACAGCAACAGCCTGACAGAGCTCAAGAAGCTTTTCGACAATGCTTTCAGGCACCTGGTGTGACTCCTGAAGATGGTGCTGTACAGGACCAGGAGCTGGGCTCAGTGACAGTTGTGGGTCCCTTCCAGCTCAGCATTTTCTGTGGTTCTGTGAATTAAACCACTCTTCTTTGGTAATACCAAAGGTAGACCAAGTTGTCCAGGATCTCGCCCATAAGAGTTTTGAAAGTGTCCAAAGACAGAATGTCCACAGACTCTTTCTCAGCAATACATACATTTATGTATATGAAATAACAAATAATAATGATAACTATATATTATATATTTATTGTATTTTGTCTATGTACATGTTTGTACATATATATAAAGTAGTTTTAAGAACTTTACAAATAATTTCAACATACGTAACAAGAAAACCTAAATTCACTTAAATAAACTTGTAGACTATTGTAGCAGCAGTTTGAGATCAGACAGCAGATGTGTACACCAGAGAGGTATAAGACACACAGATTAAAGGATGTGATTAAGTAGGCATTCAGAATTCATTCATGGATACTATGGTTCCCATAAAATGGAAGACATGTAAGTGCTACACTGATGGACTGCTCTGGACTCAATTCAGTAATTTAGAAAAATCCTTTCACAGGCAACGCATGGTATCCACCATGCAGTTTTTACTTTTATTTAAACTCAGAACCTGTTAGGATATAAACTTATTGTTGGCATTTTCACCTGTCTTCTTCTGCCACTCATGAAAATTTCAACACTGCATTCATCTTTAGGTAAGTTTTTTTTGTTTCGTGATCCAATTTACCCTAATCCAACATTTAGCCATATATAGATTTTTACTACCTTTTGAGGTTAAACAATATAAACAATATATTTTCTCCTTGTCTCCTACCCTTAGTGGTTTTATCATTCTGAATACATTAATATAAAAAACACAATGACAAAAGAAGTATAATTATAGGGACATAGCTCACTGCTACTATTAATATTATTTGTTCTTTTAACACTTTTGGTAAACTACTGCTTGTTCACAGATGAAAATTTAATTTTTACTAGGAATCCTGCAGGTTGTTCTTATGTGGTGCAGCAATCTCTACATGAAAGAGCGATGCAGTAATGTTCTTGCTCACTGTAGGCCAAGTGGGAGCAATTCATGAGTAGATTCACAGGTTGTGTGGAAAGGGGTGGAAACTGGACAAAGATCCAGCACCCTGACACACTCCCTTATGGTCATTCACATTTAGGTATTAGCCTTTTTACAGAATAAGGCCACATGAAAGGTGTTCAGTTACACTCTGCCAGTACACAGTTCAAAAAGCATATTTTAGTTCAGAACAGCAAGTCTGTCCCCTTGTTTGAACGCAGTAACTGAGGGACTTTCTTACGATGGGGTTGAGATGCTTACTGCAAAGGTATGCACCTGATACACTCTTCCAGAAGTCTACCATTACCTCCTTAAATTTCCACACCTTCCAACTGCTTCATACTCCTTCCTGATAGTCTCTCTCTGCTTGGATCTCTTTGTGCCCAAAAGTCTGACAATTTGGACAGCTTCCAAAGCTGAGAATGTTCCAAGATGTGCATACAGTGCAGATGCCAGGCATACTTGTAACTGAATAGCCTACACATCATTCCAAAAAAGCCCTGAAGTCACTGAGACTCCAAAGGCTCAGGTCATATCTGAATATCCTCCTGTTCACAAGATTGCTGCAGTCCCTTAATCATGAGACTGACATATGTGAAAAAAATTGCATTTCTAGCTGCATTACAGCTGCCCTAGAACAACAAAGATATGCAGAAAAAAATATAACTTGCTGCCTTTATGTATGGCCTTGCCTAATGAATTCATGCAAGACCAGCAGCTGTGAATATTTTTTTCTTCTTTTACTCAAAGACAGAGCCCTACACCAATGGGAACCACGTGCAGAGAGGAAGACTGTTTCAGAGTAGGACTAAGTGTATGGAAACGCAGCTTGACACTGCTGCAATGGATTAAACCTGGGAATAAGACATGGAGGTGTATTTATTTAGGATCTCTAGAAATATTCTCTGATATAAACAACCCCAACACTGCTTAGACATCTTTCAAGCATTTTTCAGTGCACCTTTGAATACCAGCTGTAAGATTCTGTTAAATGCATGTGACTTGTTCTCAGTTTAAAGATCAAATAAAATACAGACCTTCCATATACAGAAATAAGATAAGCATCTGCCAACCCTAAAGCAGTATTTTAATAATATAAAGATATTAATAATGTTGTACAGTCTAATCACTTTTATGCAGGATATTAGAAGTTCAAAAAGCTAGACTACTTGGCTAGTCTAGTGCAAAGGCACTTGCTTCTTACACATAAATAGTGTTCTCAGAACTTTGGACATCAAGTCAGCAACTCTGCCGTACTGAACACTTGCCTGGTTGGTTGAACAGCTAGCTGCCTGCTTGATTGCTGCTCCCACACAATATTCACAAGATTTTGCACTAGATCCACTCTGACTCTGCAGAATCAAGTTATTCTCTACTGCATCAGGTATGTCCTGTCCTCTTGTTGAAAATTTTGTACTATTTGAAAGCGTCCAAATGCTTGCTTGACAAAAGTAGCTAGAATTGTTAGGCTGTAGGTTGAACTTTATTTGAACTATAAGGTTATGTTGTGTAAATTGAAAAGAGATTATAGTACAGCCTGGAGCTAACAATATGTACATTAATAATAATTAAACTGGACAAAGCTAGCATTTTAAATATTACTTTAAAAATAATAGATCACGGCTTATGGACTGCAACAACCATATTACAACATGGACTGCAGAAGCAACTAAACACACAGCAAGCAGTTGGTAACAAAACAGCAAACCACAAGTAAAAAGACCCCAGTGTTGCTGTTTGTCCAGACTGTCATGTGAGGGATAGGGAGCTTGGATTATAATGCCTAGGGATTTATTTGTTCAGAGTCCCTGTCTTGAGGAACTACCAGATACCATAACTGACCTGCGCCAACAAACCTATCTAACGGAGAAGAGACATTAATGTAAAAAAATTCTTAAACATCTGTAGAAATGAATCTTGCAACTTGCAGTGTCTTTTGCATTCGATATACAGAACTGTTGCATTGTTCTGTCTCCACTGAACAGAGATAGTGCAAAATGCTGCTCATTATGGAATAAATGTCTTACAAAGGACAATATGCTACAAACCCAGCTTTTAAATCTTAAGAACTTCCTGTGATGAAGTATGATACATCTTGTTTTTGGGAAATATACCAGGTCCTTCACCTGCAAAACCTGGCAGAGAAATGGTAAGGTTTAAATACATAATAGGTGAAAACATATCTGAAGTATCCTTTCATACAGACACTTCTCCCTCAGTTATTACTTCATGGATTTACACACACCACAGTGCCAGATAGAGGACAATCACTGAGGAAGACTTCAGCTTATTTCTTTTGATGTCCATTCACAAGTGGTTTGCCTATTGAGATGGTCTTAAACCAAGTCTCACATTTACTCTCACACAAATACAGAAGATGCCAGATTGATCCAGAATACAGCATGTTATTTCAACTTGCCCACACTCCCTAGCTTCCCTGTGGCAAGCAGATAAGTTAAGCTCTCACAAGCCAGCACTAAAGATGAAAGCCAGTAATTTCTTTATCCACCATGCGGAGGACCTGAACTGCTCCGGCCATGAATTCTAACAAACCCTTCTTGTCTGAAGGTAAACATCACAGTCAGAATCCTCAAACCCATCTAATTGTATTACCTAAATAATAATAATAAAAATCCACCCAACAATTTGAATTCAAAGACATCTGGAAATGACTCTCACATCTATTGTAGAGGTTAGTCACCTCACTACTAAAAGGTGCACGGCAATTTGGGTTTCTCTGCTTCAGCTTTAGTTAGTATTTCTACTGCTACACATCAAAACTTCCTGAATCCCCAACACCTTACATCTCTGTGGTTACTTTACCAGCCTTTGTCTAAAACCTTGCAAAATATAATCATGTCTGCCACTGCTTTAAATCTCCATCCCCTTTATTCCCTGAATCAGCTAATTTACAATTTTTCTTTTCCTCTAGGAATTTCAGCTAACCAATCTGCCACTATCCGTACTTTGCCATTTGCCCTTTATAAGTAACCACAACAAACAAGCACCTTCCTGAATCTCCCTCCCATTCCAGTAACTCTTTCAAGTATGACACACAATTGAGCTTTTTAGCCAACTCTTTACTGAGGACAAACCACAGAAGATATAAAACTGCTCACTGAATTTGTTGAAACCCCTACTCCTCACTTCTCCATCAACATATGAAGGAAAATAGCACTCCATCCTTGTAAATGAAATCAGAAGGAAAAAAAAAATTCCACACTGAAACAGCAATGCTGGAATGAAACAAACATTTAACAGGCATTATTGGATCATTAAACATGAACATACTTCTACGAAGACAGAAATATATGGCACTTAGGAGTTTTTTTTCATTCTTGAAATGTTTACTAGCTTATGCTATGTTACACACAGATTTTTAATAATGTTTTTACCATGTCTGTGAATTCTTCTGAACAGTAGACCTCTAGCTTTGTGGGGTTTAATTCCATCTTTACCGTCTTCCTTACTATATCTTTCTTAGAGAAGTTTATTTTCACTTGCTTTGTTCGCTACCAAACTACAGGCACTTGGTTAACTAAATTCCTTTTCTTCCTCAGCAAATCACAGGTGTAGAAGAGAAGCAGTTCCCTGGCAGCCCACCACGACCTCTGCTTACCAAGTTCACCTGTCAAATTCTAAATTTCAGGGCTGTGAAATAAGAGAGATTTCACGTCCATTGATGGGATAAAATAACACAATTGAACAAAAGGCAAGCTGTGTTGCCTCTCACACAAAAATGCTGTTGCAGGCAGGCACAGTTGGCTTTCTGAGGCATAGGGATGATTTTATTTCTCAGATATAGTCATATTTCCTGCTTGTCACATATAGTTCTCTCTCTCAATAACTGGAAAAAACCTGACTATGACAGCATCTTTGCCCACAAGTTTCAGAACCAGCAACAAGGGCTTGGTAGCAGCATACATATTTATGACCATTACAAAGCAGCAGGTTACCTAGCAACAAATACATATTTTCTGATTTGAAAATTGTTTCAGTAGGGTCTAAAATTGAACAGTGATTTTAAAAAAAGAAATTTTGCTCCAAGCAGTTGTTTTTGCTGACAGATGTTCCCTAAAAGAAGACACCTGGTATCAACATAGGAAATTTAAAGACGGAATAGATTGTAACATATACTGTAAAACAGTGAGATACTACCTTTTAATCAATCACTTCCACAAAAGAAGTTGCTTCAAGACATGAACCCCCACTAAGACAATAGAATAAATCCTAGACTTTTCACCCTATATCATCACTGTCACAAGCAGATTTCTTTGGAATTCCACCTGCACAGGTATAATTTATCAAGTTGTCATGGAAGTGTGGCAATGCAATCACGTTACATATTTTAACATGTACACACAGATCATTTAGACTGATAACATTCCGCACATACCTGAAATTCCCGGGATGTGACTATTATCCTGGAGTTGAAAGTGCCAATTAACAAAACAGAGGAACATTTATTTCCAATACATGAGAAAAACTGAACCATACTCACAAGACCAACACAGGTCAGAGGATGTGCTGGGCTTGAAAAACAATTAATGCTATTCCCTCTCTAACTTGAGTTCCCAAGTCCAGCACTTTCCAGCGTTGTATCTAGAATGTTTTGTTAAAATTTGAAGGGACCAGTAAAAGACGGGATAACATTTGCAACTGGGCAAATATCTAGAGAGTTTGCTACGTGCCAGGTGGAAACACAGTATCATGGATGTCGCCATGCCATTGTAACATAGGACTTTGAACCACCTCACCTCGACGCTGAATTAGGAGGCAAAAGTTCATAAATAAACCAATGACAAACTGCCCCATACCACATGCAGTGGGGCTGATGCCTCAATTTAGGGTCACAAGCACAAGGCTTTTCAAGGCGCTCCCCAAGCATCCCCCTAATGACTCACGTCCCGTTCCGCAGGGGAACGAACACCAGGAGCCTTGGTACCCATCATGAGGTTGGCAGCGAACTGTGCCGACGCGGGGCCAAGACACGCCTGCGAACCTGCCCCATCAGAAGGAAGGCGGGCTTGAAAGCCAAAAGGACAGGGCACCATCACTTCACGTGATGCTACTCCTGCACGTACCCTGCGTGCCCTGAAATGCTAAAAAGGGCCAGGCCACCCAATCAAGGATGGCTCAGAATAGCGGCAACTCTAGATATACAGTAACTGGTCCCCTCGCCAAAAATCCTTCCAGGGGCTGACGTAGCCCCAGCCCTACTACCTAGCCTACAGGGGCGGGTACACTGACCCTGTAGGCTACGTACGCTACAGGTGCACTACAGGAGCACAACACTTACTTTATCTTTCATGGCAGAGGGGGCAGCAACCGCCGGCTGCTTGGAGCCCTTGTTGAGCTTCTTGCCCGCGCCGTCGCTGCCTCCACCGCCGCTCTCCACTTTGATCAGCCGGTGCTTGGGGGAGATGTACTTCACGTCGGGTGGCGTCGCCGGGCGGCGCTCGCTGTGGCTGCGGAAGAGGTGCGGGGAGCCGGTGGTGGGAGGCGTGGCGCAGCACGACGAAGAGGAGGAGGAGGAGGAAGCCTTGAGGGCTGCCTCGCCCAGGTCCTCGGGCGCC
>VYXF01000009.1:71883-99330 GCA_013397295.1 Polioptila caerulea
TAGGTGTAGCTGCAGCCGTAGCCGCGCTTCGCGTTCGGGCGCGACGGGATCCGCCGGGGCTTCTCCCTCCGGGAGCTGAGACCTCGACCTCGAACGGGCGGGGGAGCGGACCTGCCGCCGTGAGGAGGACGGAGGGGCCTTTCTTTTCCTTTCCAGATGCCTCTGCCTCTCGTCGGGAGGGGCCGTGGTACCTGCAGCCACCCCCTGCACAGTTTGAATTCTCTATTACCACTACCTGTGTGTCCCCCTTCCCATCCGTGGTGGGGTAGGAGGGTTCCAGCTGGCGCCTAAAATGGGACCAAGCCCTGTTTTTGGCTAGGGCTCATGCATACTTTTTGGTAGGTGCCTTTCCCATGTGTGTTCCTAGGTAAGGGCTACAGTAAATCAAATGCAGAGATGATACTTGTGTGAATAATGTTGCTCAGCTTGTGTGTTGCCAGAAGAATTTGTCATCTGGGCCACCACAGTCGCAATCACTTAATATTGCTCTTTTAATCTTTCTCCATCTGCCCAAAGGTAAACATATCCTACAGCAGGTTTTCTCAAGCTCTGTCTGGCCAGCTGTGATGGTTGCACCTATATCTTTAGTCCTCATCCCAGTGCTGATTTGGTATGGTTTTAGGGAATGCTGGAGGCATTGAATGGATGTTCAAGCAGGGATGATCTCTTCAGGCTGATCTCTTCAGGCCCATCTCTGGCCTCTGCCACAATAAAAAAGTTAAGCAAACAGAAGAGCCATTCAGATGATAGCTTAACCTGTGGTGCTTCAATTGTGCATTATGATCAGTGGCAGGAGAGATGTGTTGCAGTTTGGTTTTGTCTACACTGCATAGTGGAATGCAATTTCAAATGAAGAGTTAGAGAATGCCTCACAATTGCATTTTTTTAAATCTTCTGCTAATCAGAATTCGGACCTATCAATAAAAGAAATAAAAATTTTTCATTCCCCCAATGCAAATCTGTGACAGAGTTTTCCAGAGCTATGCCTTCATGCAAAGCATCATTTCCCCATTGCTTTATTGAGTCCATCAGTGTAGAGAGATGAGCAAGAAGGGGAACCTTTTTCATACAGTTCAAAAATCTGCACAAGAACATTGTGGTTTCACTAAGATCTGTAGACATGTTCCTAATATAATGTGCTGGGTTTGGCTCGGGTACAGTTAATTTTCTTCACAATAGCTATTACGGAGCAATTTCTGATGAAAACAGCATTATTTATACAGGGGTTTTTTTGCTCCTGGTGAGCAGTGCTTACACAGAGCCAAGGCCTTGTTTTCTCACACCAACCCAGCAGTGAGCTAATGGGGTGGCACAAAAGCTTGGGAGGGCACAAGCCAGGACAGCTGACCTCAACCAGCCAGATGGATATTCCATATCATACAGCGTCATGCTCAGCATATAACACTGGGGGGAGAAGAGGGAAGGGGGGAAGTTCAGAATGATAGTGCTTGTCTTCCCGAATACTCTTTCTGCACAGAAGGGTGGCCCAAAATTAGACTTGAGATGCAACCCTATTTTGAAGATGAGAAAGGCAATGTAATGCACTGTTTGGAGAAGGGTTTGAAGATGTCAGGCCCAGTCATGGTTTGCACTGATGTTTTTAATAATTTGGGAGTTGGAGCTGTTTTGATCCCTCTATAACCAGAATAGTGGAGGGAAGAAGAGAGGAAACTTTTATCTACTTACTACTACAAGTCATCTGTGTATTGCTCTGTTGCATTTTGGCAAACACCTACGTAGCTCCCTGTTGGCATTGTTGAAGCCCAACGTTAGACACATATCTGTAGTGTATTTACACACCCACCAGCAGTCATGAATTATAAGGGCAAAATGGACTGTTATATTCATGAGTTAATTATCCTTATGAAATAAAGATGGATTGGATTTACATACAAAGTTTTTATCTGGTTTTATGGACACTTTTAACCTCCCTCTGCACATTCTCTGTAAGAGGCCTCATTCTCTCTGAGTTTGGGCACTAGCCTTGCAGTTTGCTCAACATAAGCATGTCTCTGTTTTAGGAGCTCCTGAGAACAAACCTCTTACCCTCTGAGCACAGGCTTCAATTGTAATTCCTTCCTGCAGCATTTTCATCAGCTTGTGTGGAAAAGAGGGTTGCATGCCCCCTTTCCTGTCATCAGCAAATTTTTCTTTTTACATCTTTAGTGCTGGGCTCCTGTCTCTGCTCAGCATATTCATCCTGTCTGACTACAGGGTTTTTTTTTCTCAGAGCAACTTCTCAGCCTGAGCCTGAGACATGTCCTCTTCTCTTGACTGGATAGTACCTGGGTCTCTCAGGGGGTTGCAAGATTCCCAGTAGTAGCTGAATCAGGAATGGTATATTCTAAGCCCTTTGTATGAGAGCGATTTTTTGCCCTGAAGCAAGATGAGCCTGAATTTCTTTAAAACTCAAAGGATCTCATTACCCAGAAGTCTAGCAGCTCCCTAATTCTTGTTCTGCCGGTCATGGGAGGGGCAAAAAAGCCCCGGGAGAGCTCCAAACTCAGCCTGATACTGTCCCTTGTGGCTCAGTGAGGAACCACGTTTTCTTCCGAGCCTTGACAGAAAGCTTGTGAGGAGACAAGTGAGCAAAAGCACATCGATGCAGGGAAACTTCCCTAATACTTCAGAATTTCTCTTAAGTTGCCTCCCAGCAGTGTGAGAGGATAAGAACTATGGGTGTACTGGATAACCCTAGGAAAACCCAAATTGGATAAATACCTATGAATGAGGACAGAGTAATCCATAAAACAGGCATAGCAGAGAAGTAAAATCAGGAATACCATTGTGTCTCCAATCTCAGAGATTGTTCCAATGTAGGTCTGCAAGGCCCACAACACTTTTGCATGTGCACAAGGTGCTTTCCAATCTCAGTCTGCTCATGCAGGGGTACATCTATACCTGCAGGGCTCCTAGTCCCTACTCTGAGTCATTTTCACATGGATTTTTGGAGGAAACAGGCTTTGTCTTTTTCAGAACTTTGACCACATTTTTGAGTTCTGGTTGGCAGGTTTCTAGTATATATTTTTTACCAAACATAAGGATTAAGGGATAATGGTGTAAGTGAACTTCTTCTGTGAAAAACAAATCCTAAAATGTTATTATCTGAATAGAACATCTTTTCAGATCTGGATCTCTTGAAGTAGAAATAATGTAGAGTTTGTTTCAACTTAGGGAATTAGTAAAAAAGAGAGTCTTACCTTTTGATACAGGCACATCATTGCACACAAGTCACTAATTTGTGCTAAGTGTTCAAACTCCTAACCATATTAATTTAATTAAATAATGAAGTTAAGTAGCATCTACTCTGGAATTTATAAAGTCTTGTTTCCTCTCATACTTCTGAATTCCATGTGTAATAAGGGTTGCAGTACATGCACTGCATTTCAAATTAGGATAAAGAAGATAAAGTAGCAAGGAACACGCAGAGCAAAATACTTTCTGTATTAATAAACACTCAAGCAGTGCTGCCAAATCTAACTTTACAGTTATCTTGCAGGAACACAAAATTTTTTAGTATTGATCAACCCTTCACACTGAGATAGACACTGAGATATTCACAAGAAAAACAGAAAGCAGACAATCCTTCTGGTTAGCATGGCTTTAGGCTCTGCAAAGAAAAAATCTGCATTCACCATGTTAAGAATAGCCATCACGAAACAGAGAAATATTGTCTTTCTTGAGGTGCTTCTGTCCTGGTGACTAGTGTCAGATAGTTCAGAAAGGGTGTGTAACACCCGTAAGACATTTGGATGTCGCCTTTTTTTGTATGTTGCATCACACAAATCATACCCAAGTAATGATCAGAGATCAATTTGTTGCCCACAGGCTAAGAAAATGCTGAATATTTTCCTTCTTGTCCATATGTATGACTAAAAATAGGATTATTAGGAAGTTCTGATTTTTCTACTTTCCAGGGTGACATATTCCTGCAATTGGTTTATTCACAAGTAAGGAGAAATTCTTACACTGTGAGCATGTGTTAGTTATTTAAGTATTACCAATTTGTCCCATATTGTCACACTGCAGGAAAAAAAACCTAACCAGACACTCCTCTTGAATTCTACTTTTGTGATTATATCTTTGCCTCCAAGAATAAGCCCACATCAATCATCTTTAGTTTTCTTAAATCACATGGGTTGTTCAAAATTAGATTTTGAAGGGTTTTGTCACCTACAGATATCCTGCAGAATTTGCAAAAGCAGCTTCATAAAGCCAGCTGGATCTAAAGTACAGGGTGTTTGCAGACATTCCATTTGTCATTTTCTTGTATTTTTCAGTGCCTCTCTGGAAAGCTCTGGCTCAAGTGACCACGATGATCTGCATCATAGATATGCTTTGAGCACAGATAGTGTGTATTCATTGGAATTAGGTACTTCAGTCCCAGCTACACTTCAGACAATGGCAAATTCTGGCAAAGATGCAGCTGTGACAGCACAGGGTTCTCCATGAATTGCAGATTTTGTCTAGGACCTTGAATTAGCTTGAACTCAACTGGATAAATGGGAGCTCTTCGGTTCAAGGAGTCATTTTGGTGCAAGCACTTTTCCTTGGTTTTTTTTTGTTTGGTTGGTTTTGGTTTTTTGGGGTTTTTTTCCCTACAATTGCACATTGCAATGTGCAATTATCTCAGGATTCTGAACTTCCTGCTCTAAGTTCCAGTGAAACACAGAACCTTTGGGCAGTAACAGGGTCTCCTGCACAGTGAGGAGGAGGTGAGCACTGGTACAGAGAGTAATGAGATCTCCATTGTTGGAAATTGAGACCTTAAATAGAGAGGGCCCTGAATACCCAGATTTAGACTGGCCCAGCTCTCAGCAAGACAGTGGTCCAGAGATATCTAGAGGTTCTGTTCAACCTAAAATGAAGCTGCTCTCCTATTCACATTCTTTCCAGTCCTCATGTTCCTGTGCTGCACAAGGCAGGACACTGACCAAAAGCCCTCACTGTGCCACAGGACAATTTTCCATATGAATATGCCTGATTGCTACCCCACTGAGATGCCACAATTCAACCTTAAATTTAAAATGTTTGTCCTATAATTCTACTTAGCAATGTCAACTGTAAGGACGAGCTGATTATTTTGGAGAACCTCATCAGAATTATGGCACTGTATTGTAATTACAATTAAAGATCTATTTTTCTAAAACATCATTTTATGATCAGCATAGTATAGAATTTTATGATCACAGTAGCACAGGATTTTTTTGTAACTGGTATCAGTGTAGCATGATTTTATAAGTATCAAATTTAAAATCACATATTGACTGATGATTCTTAATCACCTGGACTCTGCAGATTGGGTGGTAGGCTTGCTGTGTAAATAAATGAGTCATAATTTATAGTAAATCTTCAGAGGAACCAGATAATAGTGGAGGAGTCCCTGGCCACTGGGGGATTGTGGGTTTTGCTGTTCAGCAGCAGCTGTGGGCCAAGTCCCATTCAGGGCTTGTAACTTCTCCATTTTACAGAGCACTCTCTCTGTGAGATGCTGTTTCATTTTCCTGTTACTGAGTCATCACAACTTGTTTGTCCAAGTGCCTGAGGCCTTCAAGGCTGCAAGGAGGTGGGAAGGTGGGCTGGTGCCTAGGAATCTGGAGGATGATATGGAGGTGGATGTCTGCCTGCTGTGTGCTATCTTCAGGACCTGATAAAGGGGAGGAAGGAAGCTGACACGTGACCACAGGAACAGCTCTTTGCCATATAAAATGGCATTAATCATGCTAACCATATTGCTATGCGTCAGGGGCACAGGAGTGGGGCACCAGAAACTGTGCAGGGAAAGAACAGACCCTTAGATTCAATAATGAGGGAAATTTTCGATGCTGTACAGGAAGAGATGCAAGATCCTGCTGGCAGTGGTACTTTTGCATTGCTTTAGGTGTATTGTTCAGAAACCACAATTTTAAAATCATTACAGTTAAATTCCAGTGCCTTCTGAACAAAAAATTAAATGAATTTATAAAAGAATTCCCCTTTGTTCTGAGCTTATTTCTAGTTTCTGTGCACTAAATAGGTTTTCTAATTAGGAAGTGCATCTGGTGTAAAGGGCTTCACATCATATTGTTGGAATATGTGGAAGCAGCAATTTGGAGACCCACAAAGGGCTCCCAGATTTGCTGAAAAATTGGAAAAAATTCTCCATTTCTTTAAACTCTTGTTCACATCAGGTTTGGAACACATAATTACTTTTTAAATATGATAAAGAAGAAGAAATAGTACTTTACAGGGATCAACCTGTGTACTTCTCAAGAAAATTATCAGAATAATATCAGAACATCAGGATAATTCCTCTTCACAATTTATTAATGACCAGCTTTCACTGGTCAGAGATTGGAAAGATTTATTCATAATAAGCTTCTCAGCAGAGAATTAGAACAGAAGTATAGACAATTCTGCATGCTAAAAGACATTTAAATGCCTTGGTGAATTGCAGGGAATTGAGGTATAGCTCAAGTACAGAGACTCCAGGAAATTAATACATGCACCCATAAACATTCTTCTGAAAGGCTGGAGCAGACACTGCAGCACAGTGAGTACAGCCTCAGCAACTCGGCAAGTAATCATACCTCTGAAATTTATTAGTAGCAACTACTGGGACAAGAGATGTGAGAAATTTCATAATCTTCTTTTCAAATTGGGCTGTATGAAGCAGGAAAGGAAGGTAATACTGAACACAGGCTTCCAACAAGCAGTCCATACAGCTGGTGCAGTAATTGAATCTGGATTCTATGAAAACACAAAGCATAATTCTGTAATTAAAGGCTAAATCATAACAATTGTAAGAAAGATATTGAATTAAGTTTCTGCATGCAACTTTGATTATAACATTTTCAAATCTACAGTGCAGATAGAGTATTTATTATTATATTGGTTATGCTTTAACATTTCCCTAGTTCAAGCAGACCAATGAATTAATGACTCAGAAGTCTTGTCCAACCTCATTTTCATGAGGTTTTAGTTATCATAGAAAGAGGAACAGTTCTGCAGTTCAATTCTTCAAACTGGCCATACATGTAACCTCATACTACTAAGGGAAGATGGGTCTGTAGATTTTGTTGTTGATTTATTGTCTTTGTGAATCTAATGAAGAAGAACGTTGTTCCAGATAATCTGTGTCAAGTGTTGCTTCATGCCTCTAATAGTCAGCAACAGTCATTTACAATGTGTTTGTCTGTCTTGGTGCTCTTCTGTGCAGTAAACAGCTCCTATGGTCCTTCTCTGGTTCACAAGTTCCCTGATTCACAGCTTTTGTGTCAGGCTCTGAATATCCATCAAGAACACAAACTGTGTTTGCAGCTCCTGATTGCACTGTGTTGACAAAAAGGAGCTTGCCTCTCAACACCTGCATTTGCCTACAGGTACATTTTGTAGGTAATTTTTCTTCTGTAGCTTATACAAGAGAAGAGAATGATCTGTAACCAAATCAAATACAGAGAAGTTTCATAATAATCAAGCTCCTACAATGGAAACATACACACGATAGTTGCCGATGCCTGAAATTCTGATTATGTAGAGGGAGATAGTTCAGTGACTTGTTCACTGGTACATGCTGCAAGACAAACAAGACAGCTCTGATTCTTTAATAAATTATTCCTATGCGTTGAGTCACTGTCCTCCTCTCTGACATTTCATTCCAATGGACTCAATATAAGGTTTATTGCTCTCATTTAGTGTCTACTGGCCTATGGATGTCCTAACGTGGCCATTTTTCTTAATGAGAGATTTTGCAACTGCCTTGCAAGTAATTCAGATGCAGATTTGCATTTTAGCATGCTTGAAAGCCATAAAAGGAGCTTTGAACAGAACCAGATTGTTCAAATGCAGTCAAATGGCTGACTTCTCAGTTAGGATAATGTAAGTCACACAAATAATATAACTCACCCAAATTCCAGGGATTTTTGTGCACACACCTATTACAGCCGTTAGTGTTGTATTTGGTCTCTCTGAGGTGGAATTGTTTTTCCCAGGGCAGCCCTCCCAGGGCTGTGCTCTGCATTAGTAGCTGGAAAGGTGTTGACAACACAGCACCAGCCTCTGTCTCCAGCATTCCACCCCACACAGGCCAGGAGCTGGGCATGGGCAGGATCCTGGACATGTCTGGGACAGCCAACCCAAACTGACCAAAGGGGTATTCCACATCATGGGATGTCTGTCCAGGTACAAAACCTAAGGGAAAGAGGAGGAAGGTGTGGCCTTCATTGCTTGTGGTGTTTGTCTTCCGGAGCATCTGCTGTGTGTGTTGAAGCCTTGCTTCCTGTGAAGTGGCTGGATATCATTCACTCGTGGGAAATAAAAAATAAAATCTTTCAGGGTTTTATTTTGCTTTACTTGCACACATACAACATTCTCTTTTGCTTTATTAAAGTGACTTTATCTCAGCCTATGAAAGTTTGTTTCTCATTTTCTTTCTGCTCCCAATGTGCTAAGGAGAATCATAGAGAAGCTTGATGGGCTCCTGGGTCCCATACAAGGTCAGTCCCCTATATCACCATACCCTTGAAGCCCCCAGAGGTCACCAAGTTTTTGAAGAATAGTCATAGTTTGTACCACAAAGAGACAAGAGGCTGCTGATTTTCCACTGTGCGCTCTTAACAGTCCATCCTTGGCAAAGAAACCTTTTCTTTTTTTGAGAAAAATGTTGGTGACCCTTGCTATCTCCCTTTAAAACATTCATTACAAATTCAAGTGAAGGATGTCTGTCAGTTGGTGTCTGTGATCCTTTTTAATAAAGAAATGGTGAAATGCAGTGGCCTTTTAAATTAAAAAAAAATATATATTTTAGGGTGTTGCATACCTTCCCCCTGAAACTTAAATGATACTTTGGAAGAATTCAGGTTAGACATTCTTCTTCAACAACACAACATGAGGTATTGAATAATTTGAATAGTTTAGGTTTGAAGGAATATTTAATGATTATCTAGTCCAACTCAGCCCTGCAACACACCTGAGCAGGGACATTCTTCAGCTAGATCAGAGCTCTAGATCTGAGCTCTGTCCAACCTGATCACTTCTGGAATGGACCAAAGCAAAAAAAGCAGTATTTGCAAAAATTTTCCTGAGGACTGCATCTCTTTAACTATCCCAATCCCCTATATTTTTTTTTGTGTGGAATGGTAAGCAATGACTATTATATTAGCTATTATAACTTGGCAAAATTCCATCTGTCAATGCCAACAGTCCCCCACTTTGAAGGAACAGACCTACCAAAACTGGAGTTATATCTACCTGCTGCTAGCCATAAGACACAATGCTCTGTGGAGAGAAACAATGAAATAAGAGTTTGCATGCACTCTGCATTGCTCTAAAGCAGCAAATAATTTACTCATTCTTACTTTCTCAAACAACCAGTCATTTACCTTCTTGAAGTGGGGAGTAGATGCAATAGAAACTTTAGAAGTGAACTGACAGAGAAACTTTCTCTGCAAGCTGTGAATGTCGTGGAGCCTTATCTGTGGCAGCGGTTCTGACATAACTAGATGTCTGCTGGCAAAAAGAAATAAAGAAGAATAGACTTTGCTACTATTCCCACATGAACAGACATAAGAAATGCCCAGCGGAGATAATGTCACAACTGTGGCCATAATGCAGCTGCCTGGGAGAGGGGATCTCAAGTGTATATAGATGCTTCCTCACTTTTCAGTATCCAGTGTGGTAGGTTGAGCCTGGCTGGATGCTGGGTGCCCATCAAAGCCACTCTATCACTTCCCAACTTCTCAACTGAAAAGAGGAGAGAAAACAGAACAAAACACTCATGTGTCAACATAAGGACAAGGAGAGATCACTCACTAATTACCATCAGAGAAAAAACAGAATTGAATTGGGGAAATTTGTTCAAGTGATTGCCAATCAGATTAAGATAAAGAGAAATAAAATAAAATTTTAAAACACCTTCCCCCATCCCTCCTTCCTTCCTGAGTTTAATTTCGCTCCCTATTTTCTCCATCTCCTCTTACTTCCTAGAGGCACAAAGGGTGAGGAACGTGGGCTGAGGTCAATTCTTCACACATCTCTTACACTTCTTCCTCCTCACAGGAAGGACTCCTCACAGTCCTTCACTGCTCCAGTGTAGGGTCCCTTGCAGAGGAGACAGTTCATCATGAATGTTGCATGCTACAGTTCATCATGAACTGTTCCAGCATGGGTCCTTTCCATGGGATGCAGTCCTTATGAAACAGACTGCCCCACCATGGTTCCACCACAGGGTCACAAGTTCTGCCAGCAAACCTGCTCCAGCATGGCCTCCTCCCTCCACAGGGCCACTGGTCCTGCCTGGACCCTGCTCCACTGCAGATTTTCTGCAGAGTCACAGCCTCCTTCAGACATATCCATCTGCTCCAGCATGGATCTGCTGTACTCTAGCGCCAGAGTGAACCAGCACTGCTAAAGCGAAGGCAGGTTCTTCATCCACACTTTGCCTTTCTTCTCCTCAACACTTCTACCCATAGGCCACCGGAAAGCTGGCTGACCACACGCCCAGCAGCACAACAGTAGTGGCTGGGCTTATGAATCTGCTTTCTGTCTGTCACAAAAAAAGATTTTTGGTAGGATTTTAGAGAGTGTCTGGGTTGTGTCTGGACCACTACATAGATTCCTGGCACAGACTTTCCTACTGCTGAGAAAAGCATCATATGTGCAAGTCTCCTATGACTGAATCCAGCTTTGAGGAATAACTCCTGACATAAAAATTAACCAGAAAGTATAGATATATTTATTTTTTAAGACTGCAACTTATAAACTTCTTTAACACATTAACCAATTTGTTTACCACTTTTTCACTCCTGAAATTACATTCCGTTATGAAGTGCCACTTTGCTTTTTACACTGGCCAGTAAAACATTATTATTTTGGGTATCAGAGCTTAATATCCTTTTAATTCCTAGCCCTGAGTCCAGATGGTTGTTTTCAAGGAGTTACTTAGTTATGACCATAAACTTACTTGACTTAAGGCATGTAATAGCCATTGTGTCTTTAATTGACATTATTTTCCAGTAATTCTAATGGAGTCTGCATATTTGCTTTAATTGAATTTAAAAAACCAAAGAAAACCCTGTCTCATTGTAATCTCATATGGTCATCTGCTGCTTTCCCAAATTGATATGTGGTTCTATGAGAGGAGGAAATATCCTTATATAATTACAAAACCGCAACAGTATATGCGTTGTTGCAGTCAAAATAACTGCTGCCTTTCTAGTAACAGAACGATGGTGAAAAAAAGAGATTTTTTCATAAGAAACACTGACATTTCTTAATTATATTATTAGTGAATCATCATTAAAAGCTAAAGCATTCCTGAAATATCAAAGGTGAACAGTAGGTTATTTTGCAGTGCAAGGTCCTACACCTAAGTCATGGCAATACCAGCCACAGCTATGGGCTGGGTGGAGAAGTGATTGAGAGCAGCTCTGAGGAAAAGGATCTGGGGATGATGGTTGATGAAAAATGCAACATGACCCAGCCATGTGTCCTCAGAGCCCTGAAAGGCAATGGGATCCTGGCTGCATCCAGAGCAGCGTGGGCAGCAGGGGAGGGAGGGGATTCCCTGTGTACCCTCTGCTCTGGTGAGGGCCCACCTGGAACCCTGCATCCAGCTCTGGGGTCCCAGCATAAGTCCAGAGGAGGGCCATAAAATTGACAAGAGGACAGAAGCACTTCCCTCAGAAAGACAGGCTGAGAAATACGTGTCTGTTCATTCTGGGGAAAGCTGTGTAAAAAAATTATTTTCAAAGAGTAATAATATTAATTGAAATAAAATTACAGAGAAAAGAAATAGACTTAATCCATATTTTCCTGCATAAAATTTTTCTTCATAGAAATGGAAGTAATTCTGTAACATGGTTGCCTTTTTTAGCGAAGAACTGGACTTTGGTAACCCCAGGAGCTTGTCACAGTTCACAATTTTATATCTATCTGTCTGAATACCACACCTGGCTGAACAACAATCTTGCCTGTGAGACCAGTAAGAATTAAAAAGGTCTAAATGTTAGTAGTATTCATTTGAAGTTTCTTTTTTTTGTAATGAGTTGACCCTAGCTGGATGCCAGCCACCCACCAAAGCTGCTCACTCACTCCTCTCTGCAGCTGGACAGGGGAGAGAAACTATAACAAAGGGTTTATGAGTTGAGATAAGGGCTGGGAGAGATTATTCGTCAAATACTGTCACAAGCAAAACAGATGAATTACAGATATTAATTAAATTTATTACTAAAAAAATCAGAGTACAATAATAAGAAATAAAAAAAGACCTTAGAGACAGCTTCCTTTACACATTTCCCTCTCTCCCAGCCCCACCTCCTCCCACTCAACAGCACAAAGAGACAGGGAATGAATATTGTGGTCAGTTCATCACAGGTTTCTGCTGCTGCTCAGGGACAGGGATCCTTCCCCTGCTCCACCCTGGTGTTCCTCCCACAGAAGACAGCTCTCCATGAGCTTCTCCAAAGTCAGTCCATCCCACAGGCAGCAGTTCTCCATAAACCACTGCATCCTCTTCCACAGGATGTAGCCCTTCAGGCACAGCCTGCTACAACGTGGTTCCCCCATAGGATCACACATCCTGCCAGGAAACCAGCTCCAGCATGGGATCTTCTCTCCACAAGCCTGCAGGTCCTTGCAGAGTCACAGCCTCCTCTCAGGCATCCACCTGCTCCAGTGTGGGACTCGTCCATGGGGTGCAGGTGGATCTCTACATCCCTGTGGATCTCCATGGGCTGCATGGGAACAGCTGCTTCACCGGGGGCTGCACTACGTTTTGCAGGAGAATGTCAGCTCCAGCGTCTGAAGCACCTTCTACCCCTCCATCTCTACTCTGGTAGATTCTGGTGCCTTTAGAATGGTTCTTCTCACATATTCTCATTCCTCTCACATATCCTCACCTCTCTCTTCTCTGTCCACAGTTAAATCTGCACAATAACTTTTCTTTCCTTCTTAAATACGTTATCACAGAGGCATTACCACCATTTCTTACTGGCACAGCCTTGGCCAGCGGAGGATCTGTCTTGGAGACACATGGCACTGGATCTGCCAGACACAGGGCCAGCTTCCAGCAGCTTCTCACAGAGGTGGCTGTACCTCCCCCACTACCAGAGCTTGCCTGTGCAAACCCAGTACACGAGCACTAACTGAACCCAAACCAATGCAAGCCTTCTCGCATCTCCTGCCTTAAAGGTTTGGTGACACACAGTCTCATGAAGGTTTGCTTGGACCATTCTAAAGCTACTCAGCTCTGCCAAACTGATTACAACCTCTTGTTTTTCTTGATGACAAGCTTTCTAGGTTACAATATCTTCCAGCATATGATCAATTTCTGCGTGTGTGCACCTCCACCCTTTCCTTCACTCTGTTCCTCTCCCCCCAAGTCCCATTCTTCCCATTCCCTCATTCCCCTCTCCTCCTCTTGCTCTTTTTGAAATTAAAAAGTTATTTTTTCAATAAGTGGTTTGGAAATTGTGGGAAATAAGGCTTTCTTCTACGTGGTTTGCTTTTCAAGCAGTCATAAAGATGTGTTAGTAGGAAACTAATGAAAAATATTTTTGTGTAGGTGTCTTAATTACAATTAGATCAGAACATCATCTATTATATCAAATACCTTTTAGCAATTTCCCTCTTTCCATTCACAATTTTTTTCTTTCCTGATTTCCAGTGGTCCAGAAAACTTTTCCAGACTATTTGGAGTACTTGACTGGAAAGAGACTATACAGACATCACATGTGACTCTTTGGGCTTGAACCAAGACCTGCTACGTCAGCCCTGTATCTGAGAACTGCAGCTGCATCTTAGAAGTTGTGCACTCTTGTATTTATCTTCTTAAGTATTTTTAATTATTTATTTATGGATTTTTATGTTAAGGTAAAGTACATAGATTTTTAATCATATTGCTACACTTCTCGTTAGTACACTATGACTTATGTAACAGATGCCTGGCAAAATGATCGCAAAAGGCAAAGCAAGTAGAAAATCACTTGTTAGTAAGAAATTTAAAAGAGAAAAAAATAACATCTGGTCAGCTAGGCTAGGAAATAACTGGCCTTCTGTTAGACCGTAAACTGAACGTTGTCCGAGTGGTTACAGTGCAAGGAACTGACATTTTGGTTAATATTTAATAACAGCTTGTCCTTAGGTATAGTCTTATCTTGTCCCATCTGCTGCTTGTCAACTGTAATAATGTCAAACAAGGTCACTTCCAACATAACACATCTCTCTGATTTGCAGTTCTTAAACTTGCCATGTAATAACAGGAACGCAAATGCCTTCACTGACCTTTCTTATTCCTTGATCCTGCCAGCTGGTACATTTATATAGTGGAGTGTAGCAGTTCTGCTCCTTGGTGAGTGATGATAACCTCTCAGGTATTTTATTCTGTCCACCACTCTTTTTATGGACCAGAAGACTGTTTCTTGCCTCCGTGATCTCATGATCATTGAGAGGCTTTAGCTCGTGTGTGGATACAAGCTACCCCAGCTCAGCAGTGAGTGCCACAGTTGGTGAACAATTAATTAGCTTGCTCAGAAAGGACAGATTGTCAGAAAGGCAGAGTGATAAATAGCCAGTGAAATCACCTCTGTCTTGCAAATCGGGCAGATTTCCAGCTGCTTGAAAAAATGCAATTTGCATGTTCCTTCAGCTGTTAACTTGAACTGGAATCATTAGCTTCTAACATGAAAACCTGTCTGCCTTTTCTATTGGTCAAGTGTAAATTGATTGGAGGATTAATAAAGAGTGAAAATATCACCTCGTTATATACATGTGAAATATTTACATTGCAGATTTAAAATTCTGAGTATTTTCTTTAGTTTTTATAAAACCCATATTACTTTCATTAAAAAAATTGCACAAAATCATAGACAGTCCTCTCACTACAAGCTATTTTCTGAATGCAGACTTCTGTAATACTTCACCACTAAGTCAATATGAGAGAAAAATATCAAGTACATGAAAGTGCATTAAACAAAATCACAGCAAATATTATGTAAGATGATTGTCACAGACACACTTGACCTCCACCCACGCCTTTGTTCTGACTGACTAAGGAGCAACAGGCCTCATGCCCTGTGGTGAACTTGCATGCTGTTAAGCTCCTGGGTCATGTGTAAAGGAGTGAAAATGCCTCAAAAAGTATTTCCAGTGATGATTTCAAAACCCAAAAGTACAAGATAACTGAAGCACAGAACAAGCTGCTACAGCTGAAATGAAGACATCTGTCCTGTATTTATTACTGACTAGCAGCCAACTACTTCACTCTGTAAGTATCACCGTCAGGATAAGCCAACTTTGAGCTCTCCCTGAACTGCAGCTGACCTGCTTGCCAGGTGACTCCCCCCTTCAGCACGGATGCCTCACGAGGTTTGAAATTCCTTACCTGAGACTAGGATAACCTTTCTTACCCAAGGTGGAGAGATCCTTTACATATGACAGATCCTTGGCAAGTGATTGAAATAATGCTGATTTAATAGTAATGAAATCTTACTAATTCATGCAGTTATTATTAATTATGATAAATATTATTAATATAATTGCACAGGTTAGTTTCATTGCACATAAACCCAACACTAAGATTGGACTTAGCTGTCCCTAGGATTCATAAGGAGTTTAGAAAGGAAGGTGGCCTGTTCTGAACCTTGTGACTTAACAAGGGTGTCTCCCTTATTCTTTGTGTCTCTGATCTCTGTGTGACTTGTTCTAACTCAGTTCACTTATATTTTAGTAAAAATAATTTTTTGCTTCCTGACAGATGTTCTGCTGTAATATTGTAGGCTTCTTGTTCCTTCAGCTCAACAGAATTAAAAATGCTAGAGATGACTAGTACCAACAAGCAGCCTGTACTTTGAACTGCTCAGTAAGTAGTCCTCAATGGCATGTGTTCTCACCTGATTTAAGTGATTTGCAGCTCTTTGAACCTTCAAAGGAAAAATACACTTGCAAATACAGGTTTCTAAAATGATGTCAAATCTCTAAAATCCTGTCAACATGATAATGCTCTCATTATCACAGATGGTGTTCATCTCTCCAACAAAATTCTGAGGAAGCTGTAGGTGCTTTTCTTCTCCTCAGATTACCTCTGACAAATAACGCAGTGTTATCCAAGTTGCATCAGCCTTCTGGGACAGACAGATAGCTACTGAGCTAGCTACTAGCCATATTTACTACTGAGAAGTGCTTCTCAATGCCATACTAGCTTTTTTTTTTTTTTCCATAAGTCAGGTTTTAATAAACAGTATTTTTCTTCTTTTTTTTCTTTCGCACTTTTAAAAATATCAGTTATTCATAATGTAAATAGGTGTCAGGAGCAAGGAACTGTCTCTATCACAGAGGCAGAGAGAAATAAAATAGAAAATATGTGTGATTATCTACTGCAACTGCAGAACAAAAATAAGCATTCAGTCCATACATTCTTGAGGGAAATGAACAAAGAATTGGATAAAGGCAACAGGTTTTTTTTAATTTACAGAGAGATTAAACTAATATAGAGTCATTCTTCTAAAAATAACAAACAAATGAATTTTACAAAAAATTTTGTCTAACAAATCACTCTTACTGGCTGTCATGGTAAAGAAGTGCTTTTAATTGGAATTATGTTGCTGTACATAAAGCTACTACTGTTCCTACTACTGCAGTATCTGTAGCCCTTCTTAAATACAGAAAAAGATCTAACCTTCTGGTCACTGTGTTTGTGTTCAGGCTTTACTTTGGAAAACATACATAGCTCACAAAACAGACACGCATATGATCAATGATCATTGTCTCACACAAGTTTTCTGGAAGCTGAAAAGTCGTGTTTGCATTTATTCCTTTGTTCCCTACACTTATTTATTAAGCACTGGCAATGGGCTACCTTTAGGGACCACATACTGTGACAAAGGATTTAAAACCAAATGGAATTTTTACACTAGTAAGCTCTTATTAAAATCAAAGTGAATTTCTTATTGAGAAAACTGCCCTAGAAGGAGTTATTTAATCACTATTAAAAAGTTCTACAAAATTCAGTAGGTGCTCTATTGCATGATAGGATGAATTCCTCTGTTCCTTGATATAAAACCCATCTCAAGAAAGATGTAATCAAAAGACATGAGCAGAGATTATTATAAATAAGAGCTATAATGGGCTAGAGTATTGCTCTGCAGTAAAACAAACTCACCTTACTCCTGTGATCTTTCAAATTTTCACAAGTCACTGGTTAGGAAGATGCAGCCTCTCCTGCACAGCCTTAGGACTCAGGATAAGGAAAACACATTACTCACTAATGTGGTTACATATTTTAAAGTCATAGTTTACCTTGTCTACTGTATTTGATAGAAATGTTCTTCTGGCAGAGGTGCTTGACTAAAGCTGGCCCAGAGCAGGCACTGATTGACATTCTTTATTTAGCTATCTGTAAGCCACTGGAGAACCACAGACTGTGGCTGTAAACCTATGGGATGGTGTCAGATACCATCATTGGAAGCATCAGACAGCTGGGCAGAAATCTCAACAGCCCCAGTCTGGCTGCTGAATCCAGGTTAAAAATTATTGATATGATGTCTGATATATATGATCGAAGCCCTATATCCCAGTAACATCTTGATGGATCAGATGACTCTAGACTTAGGATGAGCTACTTTCTTGTGAGTATTTCACAGGCATGCGCTAAGCCAGAGGACATGGCTGTTCCATCTTCTTCAATTCTCTGTCTCCAGTCATCCTGCTGCCCAGTTTCTGCCCCTAGTGATACGACAGAAAGAAGAACAGAGTGGACAGCCTAATGGGGACAGAACAAATCATTGGTACCTGTTATTCAGCACAGACAAGGATTGCCTTCTTCAGGCTGAGGTAAATATCCAACACAGACATATTCTAAGACACCTGCATTCTAGAGGACTACTGTAACTGCCAAGTAATTAATTAGATTAATTTCTCTTTAAATCCATCTAGGAATTCCACATCTGATGCCAAAATGCTTTGTCAACTAACATTTTATTGCTAACAGTACATTTCTGGGGGAAAAGTGTAGTTTAGTAAGCAATACTGTTCCAAACTGTGTACTGTACTCTAAAAGCTCTTAACTGGTTCTAGGAAGAGCCTGACTTTTCCTCGAATATTTTGCTATTTATCACTCTCAGTATTTCCAAACATAAATGTACAAGATGTACGTAAGCAAATCTCCAATTTTTTAACAGTTGAAGCCTACATTTGTTCTGTAGCTCAAATACATTGACCATAAGATGAAATATACCAAATAACTGGATCTCAAAAGTAGTTAGGCAAGTAGGAATATTTCAATATTATCAGGCACATGACACCTTAAATTTGTTCTAAGAATATTATGCTCTGGCCTATTATTCATCAGTGGGCATTTGAAAGGAGGATATTAAAAAAACTCTGATGTGATGTCATCTCATCTTGCTGGTATAACCTCAGGGTTGTTTTTTTTGGTTTTTTTTGGTTTTTTTTTTAGTTTTTTAAATCTAACTTCTAGCTGGTAACTTATCACAGCTGAATGAAGAAAAAGCTCTTTTCCTTAGCTTGGTACCTGTTTTTTGGTAGAATGGTCTTTTCTGGTGCTTATAGCAACAGCAATTGAAGAAAAATTAAATAAAGCTAAGTATATTCGAATCTCAAGCAAATACGCCCCTTGTGAAACCAACTAACATCACACATAAAGAAAAACCATCTCATCATACATAGAGAGTTACCTTTCACGTGCCTAAGAACTTTTGTCTTTCTACTTGATTTCTTTTTCACTTGGATTTGCAAGAAGCTAAGCACCTACATTTGCAAAACCCTTTCAAAGGGGAATGTGGATGCAAGAAAGTTCCATTGCAGGAACTTCCGATTAATTTAGTGCGAGTGTTTAATGAAGCTCAGGTGCCACAAAGTTTAATGCAGCTCAGTGCCATAAAGCTGACTGTCTTGGGGAGGCAGTATGCTCCTGCTGCTCCCCAGCCCAGCCTCGCTTGTTTATGATCAGCTCAGATTTCTCCTCCTGTGGGCGTGCCCAGAAACCTTTGCCATAGAAAGAGATTGTGTGAGGCAAAGCTATTATTAGATACCAGCGCCCTTCAGGCACAGACTCGTCTCACACAATTTTTTGTTAAATATGGAAGTGACATCTTGTCTGCTGCGTGTAGAGATTCTTTTCTCTTAGTAGCCTTCTCATATTAATGTGACTGGTTTTATTTGCAGTTAGTCTTCTCATTTGGCAGTTGTAAAGCATTACCTATGCTTGAAACATACTGCTGTGAATCAGAACTAAGTGATTCGAGGCAGTTGTTGGCTGTTCAGTGGACTACCCCTGACATTGTTATGTGCTGATTATATTGCGTATTCCTAGTATTATATCCCTTCACAGAACACTGGTGTTTCTAAATGCATGCTCTGCATTCCAGACAGACATCCTACCAAGCATCATTCTGTTCTAATACTGCGCGCATCTCCAGGTACTCATGAAGGTTTTTTAAGATTCCCTCCAGACATGAAAAGTACTTTGGAAGTTTCATCTACAGCATAGTCTTACAAGCCTTATAGCCTCTACACAGTTCTCTTCCTTCAAGACATATATTTTTCCATGGTAACACAGGCGAGTCCTAAACTTCTCAGAACACTGAGCACAAACAGGCTTCTGCACACACAATCCAAGACACGCAAATTCCTTAGAAACAGGACTGTAAGACTCTTGGATGTTATTCACAACCATCTATTTTATTTTCAATAGATATGCCCTTCCTAAGACCACTGAAGTAACTACAACTGCTATTTGGTCACTGTTGTTGCTATGTCACTGTGGATGACTCAGGGTTAGTGTGAAAAGTTTGAAGTTGCAGGCTTCAAGTGAGCTGTTCTCCATACACCGTCCTTAGGAGCATGGTCTAAGGTTTCTGAACAGTAGCTTAGGTTTTCTGACTAGGTTTCCTATACTATAGAGGTTTATGAAGTGGGTGGAGAGATAGGATAGAAAGTATGGCATTTTAATCATGATAGGGACTGGTAAGTGCAGACATGCTGTGGGTATTTTGGAAAACAAGTTAGGATGTTGCAACATCAGGCTAGTAATTGCATAAGCATACTCGCAGTTAGTTGTTCTAGAGAATGCCTTGCCTTGCCTTGTCTTGCCTTGCCTTCCTCTGAGTTGGAAATGTACTGGTGCAATGGACTATCCTAGTCCACCAAATAATGACGATTAAAACTACTGCGAAACGCAGAGCTCTGTTTCTCCTCTCCCTAGCTAGCAAACTCTGCTGGAGACATGTTATTGCCTCATGGTGGTGATGATTCTACACTTGCATAGAAATCATCTGAGTGAGAACTGAGCATGTTCTTTCAGCGAGTGTGCAGTTATTATGTTTTATTTCCATGGTTTCATTTTCAGGAAAGACAGCAATTTTTTTCACTCTCTCATACCAGTCTATGGCAAAGCTAGTCATCAGTCTGGAAATTATGGAGTTAAATCATTAGCTTTTGTAATTAATTATAAAACTACTGAAGGCCAATACAGCTACATCAGTCTACCCATTCACATCAGCAGTGTGGCCCATTAACACTGTAGTATACACACAGTCTTGAAAACTGTCTATCTAAAAAGTTTTCAAAAATTGATGTATTTAAAATATTGCATAAAGGAATAAAAGTAGACAGGACTAGTTAGCTCTGAGTCTTTAGGCTGACATTTAATATTATTTGATTTTTAAATAAGTTATGCTCTATTTCTTTCTTGTGGTTTTTTTCCTCTGTGACAATATCTTGTTTTATTGTATGACTCAGTCTTGAAGGAACTACTACATTGAAAGGTGTCAGAAAACATAAAGGGAGCACCACCCACTTTTTAGCAGCATGAGAACTTCAGATAAATCCCCTCAGGAAAGCAGAACTACAAAATTATTTGGTTTTTTTTTTTACTTCAAGGGCTCGTCAATACTTGAAAAGTACTCCAGACAAATGTCATTATTCAGTACTACGTCTTATGCCCAGAAGCAGTCTTGTACATTAATGGTGCTTTCATTACTGGTAATTATTCCCTGCATTTGGAGCCAGAAGTGGGAGGATTGTGACATTCTAATCCATACCAAGTTTTCCTAACTGATAATGGTACCTGTCCAGTAAATGATGTTGCCTTTCAGCTATTTGGATTGTCTATCAGTTCACATCTAAATCATCTACTAGATCAAAGTTAGCCTGACCAAATGGCCAGTTGATTTTAAATTAATGCTTTTGTACACCACCCAGAACTATCTTTCCCATCTGCCATCAGCTGCAAATTTCATATACCTGTGTGTATGATCATATTTCTTACCCATGAGTATTCATGCCACTATTTTACTGCATTTACTTTCTCTGCAGAAATCTTGTAAATGCACTGCTACTCTAATAAGAAGAGAATCACACAAAATCACTATTTCTTAATGTGGTTGTGGACAAACTATATGAACAGAGACTCTTCAAAGGACAGACACAGACTGTAATTTTTAATATCAGCAACAATTCTAAGACTAGTTTCTCACAAGAGCATATAACCAGCATCAAGCAGCAGCAGCATAAAAGCACAGTTAAGTTCAACCTATTGCTTAGAAGGGATAATAGGAATAAAAAGGGGCTAAAAGCATTAAGTACTAGCATTTAGCATTAAAGCATTACCATTTAAGCATTATCCCTTAAAAGAAAGAAAATAACAGGACTGTATAATACCTGAAATTGTTTTCAATTTTTATTAAAAAACTTAGCAAAGTAATTACAATGTTTGATCAGAAGCAAGGATATGTCTCTTCAACACAGTGTTATCAAGTAATTTGCTACCTGCCTTCCTCAAGATTTGTTTTTAAAGGAACACTGCCAATGCGGATAGACTTTCAGTGAAATAAATACACCACTGAAAAATTCACCACAGGCAAGTGGAAAGAACTCTAGTTTCTTAACACATTCTTGAATTAGAGCTCAAACACAGGAGTCAGACTTTATGCTTTCTTGTTGTCTTGAAATGTGGTAAGTCAGAGTACCATGGCTTAAAAGATGCCATTGGCATGTGCACCTTGTTTATTTAGTGTATGGTATGTTCTCTACCCTTTAACATACCCTATCTGACTGAAGGCTACGTTTTTGTTGTAAGCAAAAGCTCTACAGTTTACTAAATAATTTAAGACTATGAGAGAGCATCACTAAAGTACACTATTTTCCTACAGAATTATTAGTCATGCTGTTTTTGCACAATTTTCTATTATAATCTTCTTTAATGGGTGCAAGGTGTTTTGCCCTCATTGTCCAAATAGAATCAAACTAGGGGTGTCAAACTGAACACTTCAGAAAAGTATGTGTAACAATATGGATGTGTAACACTGGCCATTCCACTACACCTTGTGCTTACTTCTGCTTTATGGAAGACCAAGAACACATCAACCACCTTACAGCAGGTGTGTTCACAGACCTCGGAATATCAGGAACAAAGTTACTTTGGATGGTTCATCAGCCTCATGTTTCTCATATTCTCATACTTGCCTGATTCACATCACTTCACTTCATAGTACTAGACAAAGATTAACAAATATATTAATAAAAATACATGACATAAATAGTGCTAGTTTTTCACTGCATCTGATAAGTGCCTGATAATTTCAGATCATACCAGTTTGAAAAGGAGAAAGTAATACTATTCAGTTGCTTAACAGGGTACTTCGGAGATGAGCCATGAGCATTGGATGACTTCTTGAATTCCAGTGTTATTCTGGCTATAAAAAATGGGGTACTGATGCTTGTATTTAATTTATTAAGCATCCTGTTTATCTATTTTTCATTAAGCACAATAATTGAAGTTCTCAAAATCCATAACCACTGTTGCTGTACTATGTCATTTAGTGTTGATTTCAAGGAGAAATGTCTTGTCAATACTAAGTGCTTTTAAAATGCTCACTGTGGATTTATTCTGAGCAGACTTCCTACTTTATAAAACTTATGTCTTAGTGAATCAATTTACTACAATTTTCCCCCAGTATTTAGTAATGGTTATTTTCAATGTTATATTGCTTTAATTTATGGTGGATAAGAGGAAGTGACTGCCTCCTGAGCTGAGCTGAGAACGGAATCACTGAAAAGAGAGACAAATTTAAGGATGATCTATGGATCAGCTTAAGAACAGAACCCTAAGGGGCAGACTGTCATAGATACTTAATTATTGGAAACAGAGGAGAATTTGGAGCTGAGGTTGCTTAGCTGTATGTTTATTTGCCCTCTTGTTGCTATTGTTATCTAGATACTTTGCAGATTCTGACAAAACTTTGTAATCCAAAATTAAATTATCCAAAGTTTTTGTGAACTAGTTTTCTCCCAGAATGGGTGGCTGAAGAGTTGAAATCAGCCAGTAGAGGAATATAATAAGCATTAGAGTTGGTGTAAGGTAAGCAGTGAAACATGAGGCAAGAATTGAGCAGGGAAAAGGACACTGCCATTTTGGAAAGTGGCAAGCTGTTAGATCTCCCTAAATAACCACACTTAACCTTACTCTAATCTCTCCTAAGGAAAAAGCAACTTTTGAATCATGTCCTATAGCATTCTGGCCACAAAAACTGGCAAATTACTTCTGTGCTACCTGGTGGATATATTTATAGTACATGATAGTTTCTAGCTGGTACATGCTTTTTTAAATAAATGAAACACTAGATGTAGGTCTTTTGAATTGAGATATAAACATACTAGATTTATTCCAAGAGAAAGAGAGAAATACACTGGTTTAATTTTAGGACCTGAAAGTTCTTACAGCATCTTATTTATTTTTATGAATTAAACAAAATCAGCAAAGTGAGATGGGCATTTATGGCAAAGTGACAATAAAATGTTCCAGTGTTCTAGCCCTGTTATGCCTCTTCCTTAGTATAGCCTGGGGTTTTTTATCTGTCATGTAGCGCTGTAATCTACCCAAAGGCCACAGGTGTTTATTTCTACACAACTATTGAGAATGAGACAGCAACTGAGGCTGTGCGCCAGGTCAAATCCTTGTTCTAGGCCACAGAGCATAAAAACCTTTCTGGATTCTAAGAAAATACACAGTGGTCTTAATGTTTCTGAAAAAGACATGGGGAGAGGCAAGGTAACAGTGTGGTTAACAATCTTAACCACACTCTATTAATAAAGAGAGGAACGTGTATCTAGGAAGTATTGCTGAAAGGTAGGTTTTAAGGCAACACAAAGCAGATAGCAAGGACACTTCTGTGGAAGCAGCTGTTTCTCCTAGCAAGAAACTGCAATGAGTTAAGATATATGAAAACAACCATGCCTCATTTAACTCCACAGTTCACAAAATTATTTACTTAAATTATTTAACTGGCTACACCTGTAGGAATAGATGGACACAGATTAGGATATTTATTTTGGAAACACAGTGCTATGGATTGCTTGGGACAGTACTCTGTGCAAAAAGTCATTACAAGTGGCTGTAGTTCCTGCTGGCAGGGGATGAGGATGTCAAATTTGTTTGGAGTGGTGTGTGCGCCAAGGAAACAATTTTGGCTTTAAATACTAACTCCCACATTCAGGAAGAAGTTAACATATTAATCAGTAGTATTAACCACTCAGTTAATGAATAAAAGAACTTCCCTACTTCTTATATCTCAGCTCAAGCTTTAGGAACAATTTTTCATCTCATTTTAAGGTTGTCAGCCAAATGATTCACCAGTTCTACACCTGAGTCTGGGCTTCTTCTGACATGTTTTAGCAAGACTGATGAACTCCCACCTTCCAGCCCCTGGAGGCCAAGCAACTTCTCACCTACAAAGCTCTACTGTGTATAGTTGCTTCTTATGTGCAGATCTGGTTGAAAACAATGGAAGACTTCCCACTGGGTCAAAAGCACCCACGTGTCTACTGATACTTGTACTGTTCACGAAATCTCTGTGCCTTTCACAAGAAAAATAGACCGGAAAAAGACAGTCTGAGTCATGTTTCCAGGTGTCTAAAAGCTGGAAGATCTAAAACATTCTTTAGAGATGTCTTCAAAGTTAAAAAAGGTGCAGGGTTGCTGGCAAACATATTTTAACCCATGAAAAAGCCTCAATTCAGGTATTGCTGAATGGATGCTACCAAACTAAGGCACAACATAGGCTATTGCATTATGCATATGCCAAAATAAATAAGGATATATTTAGGGCTTTCAGCAATCACAGAAATGTTTTATTTTGCATCTTAAAAAAAGAAAAAGAGGCTGTGGTAATAGTTGACTTAAAATCTGAAAAAAGAAACACTGTTAAATTCTCCACTTCTACAAATCACTCACAAGCTAAAAATAAAACCCGTATTTATTTTATAGTGGAAAGGGCCTGTAACTTTGAGGCACCTTTTTTTAATCATATTGTAGAAATTCTAGCTTCTTACCAACACAAGCAAAGATGGACCTTCAAATCCATTCTATTTTTTTTTTCTAAATGATATTATACAAAACTACAGCGAAATCCTTATTCTTCTACTACAGTACAACCAGTGCTACTGTGAAATGAGCTCTACACCTGACTTAATCTGTATGACTAATTCCCATTGTATTATCTTAAAACTTGATGTTAATAGCAAAATCTGAATACAGAAATCTCTGCATATGTAATGGAGCACGATCTTATTTTAGCTTTTTAGCTTCTCAAAGATATATTATACTAATTAAGGAGTTCTGATTGGCAGAAATGAAGAATGGTGAAAGCAAGTGATGAGGCGCTCAAAAAACACCATTCAGCCCTCTCTGCAGCTTCTGCATGACACTGTGTAGAATCCCAGCAAAGTTTGCTACATAGGTATTGTTTCTTTATTATATTTAAATATAGGCCAGACAGGGTTAGTGCTTTGAAAAGAAAACTCTAGAAACCTGTCATCCTATTAAATTATTTGATGATTTAATAATTTAAAGAAGTTTTTCTTTTGAGGATGGGCTGTTGTGATATGTTAAGAAGTGTCTGAGAATATGTAAATGGTTATTAAAACTCACTATGCCAGCATTAGGGCCAGTGTTAAACTACAAGGATTTAGTGTGAAACATGATTTTGACCTAGATTGTGCTACAAGGTTGTCATCATAACTAAGTCTGTAAAACATGATCATGTGTGAAAAAGTGCACTTCTAGGTTTATGAAACACAGAGAAGAGGTACAGGGCTGCACTAGCACCTGGGCTCTTGTAGACCCCTGCCCCTTGTCCCTTTCTTTATCCAAAGAAAAATTAACCTCAGGTTTGTTTGTTTGTTTTTTAATAAATATGGACCATTAAATTTGTGCCCTTTGGAAGTAATCAATTTCCATTTTCTCTGTGTTTAAAAATCTCCTGTGTTAAGAAAAAAAGGTAGCCAGTCAATTAGATAATAGCAGAAGCATAGTTGTCAGGAAGCAGGAGGCAGGTAAATCATTAATGAGGTTAGGTGATGAACATATATATGTTCCTTTTTCAGGTTAAGTATAGATGGTCTGGCCACCTTGATCAACACCAGGACAATTTTATCCCGAATTGATGGAATGTGACATATCACACCATAATTCCTTTGTCATCTCTGCATAGACTCCCCCCCTAAATGCCAAGAGGATTGCAGTGGCTTTAGGTTCATGGTGTTCATCTTCAACTTATGGTTCTTTGTTGATGTCCGGCCCTAATCACAAGCTTTTGTCTCTCCTGTCCCAACTCCTCTGGGGGTAGAGGGGTTGGCAGCAGGAGTCACTATCACTTATCGCCACTTCATTATAGGTATTAATACATATTACAATAAACACGGTAGTACAAGAAATTATGTAGATATTAAATATTCCTCAGGTCAAGATAATACAATACCACGTGCTTTACTAGCAAACATGTACACAGTGTCCACAGAAGTAAAAACCAAAGCGTGGGCAGTCCTCTTTCCTCAAGCTCGAGAGACGCAGGGCCTTTGGAAGTTCACAGCTGCCACGATGGTGCCACTTCTCCCGTGGGCCAAGTGGAAAATCCATAAATACTATATTTGTAGCATTTTTTAGTTCGTGAATTTGTTCTTGAAGATGTTTATACTTCTCTACTTTCACCACAGCAGCCACTTCTAATGATGTTTCAACACTTTCATATTTTGCAATGACATCCACCATGAATGCCTGATTCTCTTTCCCAAATACCAGATCTGGTTTGCATAATTCATTGTTTTGACCGCCTGTGTTTGGCTCCTGGAACACCATCCAGTCTCTCTTTGTAGCATCATTTGATCACATTTCACACAGTCGGCGTGCCTTTTGATTCTTGCGTCTTGCACAGCGGAACACTACCCGGACGATAAGGGAAATATTTATTCGTTTAAATAAAAGCTAAGGTTAAATTGCGCCGGAAGGCGCACGGCAGGCAGATGCAGGCGAAGCCGGCCCGGCAGCACCGCCAAAGCCTGCGCGGCCGCTGCGGGCCCGGGCGCGGCCGGCCCCGGCTCCCCGCGCTCTGCGGAGCCGCCCACAGCCCGGCACGGCCCGGCACGGCCCGGCACTCGCTCCCCGGGGTCCGGAGCCCG